>JASKGM010055715.1:0-18867 GCA_034509205.1 Ceratonia siliqua | reverse complement strand
TCCACTATTTTTAGCTAGCTTAAAAGGAATATGAGATGAAACATTAAGAGTTATTAAATTGCCATTGATAGGAAGGAGATTACCTTGAGTTACAGCATTCACAGGGACTGGAGAAGTCGCTGGTTCTGATGTTGCAGTGATGGAGTTTGGGGAATGTTCCATTGTGATTGTAGTGAAGGTAAAACGAATGTTTGAAGGAGTTGAAAAAAAAGAGAGCCTCTGTTCATGACAGAAAAGGCTCTGATACCATAAAGTGTTTTGTAGAAAAGGATGATTTGTCTATGTTATTTTCTACAATGAGTGTATGAATATATACAGCAGAAGTAGAGGGTTAAATCCCACTATTACAGCCTATACAATTGCTACAGAATATTAAGAGATAATTGTGGCAGATGTTGGAGCATTATGATATCAATAGCTGTCTATTAGGTGGCGTTATGAGCTGTGCTGAGTTTGCTTATGTGTGTGATCTTTATCAATTTCCTTCCTAATATGTTAATTATAAAACATTATATTTTAAATTATCATAACTTAATTAAATTGCCTTAACTATTTAATTAAGTGTTAAAATTAATAATTTTAATTAAAATGAGCTAATTATGTAATTAATATAATTTATTGAAAATAAAAAAAATATTATATAAAATAATATAAATATCTTAAAAACAAATAAGGATAAAATTTTTAATTAATTTTCTCTCACCCATAGTTTTTTTTTTCCTTAATACCCAAACAATCTTATTCCAAATGTCTTTTTCTTTGGCATCACTTACACAGGAAAAAATAAAAAATGTCTATGCTCACTCTTCCTCTTTCTTCATGTTGGTTTTCGTAATGTACTTAAACAATCAAATGCCAAAACGGATTCCAAATTAAGATTGAAAAGATCCACACAACCAATATGCTGAATGCAACAAACCAAAATGGAAAAATACCATCATTCTTAATTGGATTATCACGCAACCAGATGTCTACTACGTTTGCCAGAAAATATCGCTGCATCATTCTTAATTGAATTATCCCCCAAAAATCCTCTTGTTTTCCTCCTTTCCTTTTTCATTTGGGTTGCAACCTCTTGTATCTCCTTTTTCTTTTCCTTTTCCACTTTTTGTTAATCCTACCTTCCCTTTGGACAAGTTTATTCAAGGGAGACCCACTTCAATTTCACCCCCATTTTGCAGATAATTTTCTCTTTCTAGTTATTAATGTCTAGTTACTGATTTAAGGTTATATTAAATCTCACATACGATTTTCAATCGTCTATCTTTTTGTTGCCCAATATTTCAAAATTCCATTATTATTAAAACCCTCCTTTAATATAATTTCCTTACTGGTTGTTGCTCCAAATCCTGGTTTCACTCTCTTCCTTGAACAGGAATTTTCAAAAGAAAGCATGTTCTCTACCTTTGTCCTTGGATTTCGAACTTAAAACTTTATAATCGAGATTGTCCCTATAATGGCGAAGATGGAGAGAAGTCTTGGGACTCCTTTACCAAAATCAATAGGTGAGAGAGATGAACTGATGAAGAGGAAGAGTTGAGAGAGCTTGGGTATTTTTTATGAGTGTAAGTGATGCTGAGAAAAAAATAAGAGATTTGGGACGAGGTCATTGGTTGAAGGTATTAAGAGAAAAAGAAAATATGGGTAAAAGTAAAAGTTAATTAAAGATTTTATCCTAAATTTATTATTCTTTTTTTTATCAAGTTTTTTTTAATTACATAACTAGTTAATATTAATTAAAATGAAATTTTACACTTTTTTACCATAATATTTAATTTTTATTACAATCACCTCCCTAATTTATTAATTGTAGTACATTGAACACAAAATTATCCCAATTTAGTCAAATTACCACATACTGTTTAATTGAGTATTAAATTTAATGATTTTAGTTAATATGAGCTAGTTATGTAATTAAAAAAATTTAATAAAAAAAAAATAATAAATTTGTTTTGCAAAATGATACAAAATATCTTAAAAACAAATGGGAATAAAGTCTTCAATTAACTTTTATTCTTACCCATATTTTTTTCTCTTAATACCCTCAACTAATGATTCCATTCCAAATCTCTTCTTCTTTCTTTTGCATTACTTACAAAAAAAAAAAAACCAACCCTCTTAACTCTTTCTCTTGTTTCCTCCTCCTCTGTCAATCTCCCTTCACCTTTGTGGTGTTTGGAGGTCTTTATTTATTTATTACTTATTAAGGGTAGAATAGTCTTTTCATAATTTGTTTAGCCTATATATTGTTTCTTTGTATTTAGGTTATCTTATTCTATGGTATTTTCAGTATCAATAAAACTCTAGTTTCTCCTCTTTTCTTAATTCTAGTATTTCTCTAAATTGTCTAACATGATAACAGAGCATAGTTTCATGGCACGAGACTTAATCCCAAACACAGCTTTCGTTCAATTTCAGTTCATACAATTTGGTATTTCGTTTTGGAGTGACCATACAATTTTGTTTGGGGTGGCCGTACAATTTCATTTGGGGTGACTGTACAATTTCTACAATTTGGTATTTCATTTTCCTTTTGCATTCTGGTTTTCTTGGCTTTTTTTATTATAGTTACTGAAAGAGAGGATTCGCTTCAGTCTGTGAGTGTGAGGTTGGATGGAAAGAATTATTCGCATTGGAGTTATGTGATGAGAAATTTTCTCAAGGGTAAAAAGATGTAGGGATATGTTAGTGGAACTTTTGTGAAACCTAGGAATATTGATGAGGGTTATGCTGTTTTAATAGAGCCCGAGAAGCAAACAATGCAAAAATTATTACTTGGATTAACAATTTTGTTGAGCATTCCATAGGTACACAGTTGGCGAAGTATGAGACAGCAAAGGAGGTTTGGGATCATCTACAAAGGTTATTCTCCCAATTGAATTTTGCAAAGTAGTATCAATTGGAGAATGATATACAAGCTCTTCAGCAGAAGAATATGAGTATTCAGTAGTTTTATTTTGCTATGACAGATCTTTGGGATCAATTGGCTCTTACAGAATCAACATAATTAAAGGCATGTAGTGCCTATATTGCTTGTAGAAAGGAACAACGGTTAGTACAATTTTTAACTACACTTCGTAGTGATTTTGAAGGACTTAAAGGTTCAATTCTGCATCATTTTCCACTTCCTTCTGTTGACTCAGTTGTTAGTGAGTTATTGGCTAAAGAAATACGTCTTCAGTTTTATTCTGAAAAGGGAATTCTTTCTACTTCTAATCCTTTTGTGTTAGCTAGTACCTCCTAAGAATCAGAATAAGCCTTACACAAGGGTTGCCTTCGAAGAGTGTAGTTTCTATAAGCAGAAAGGTCACTGGAAGGCCCAGTGTCCTAAGTTGGGACATCAGAATCAATCATAACAGCAATCTCAAGCTTGGGATCCTAGCAACCGGTCACAGTATACTACTCATAAACCACCTCAAGGTTATAAACCCACACAGTCTAATACTACAGCAGTAGTTTCATCAAATCAGTTCACCGATCCTAGTACTCTCGCTAAGCAATTTCAGAAGTTTCTCTCCTTACAACCACAATCTATGTTTTCTTCTTCTTTCGTAGGTCAGTTGCCTTATAATTCTTCAGGTATGTCACATTCTATATGGGTCTTGGACTCTGGAGCTTCACATCATATGTCTCCAGATTCTTTATCTTTTACTTTTGCGTCTCCTTCATCTTCGATTCTTGTAATGACTACTGATGGCACTCTTATGCCTTTAGTAAGTGTTAGTTCTGTTGTCACACCTCACTTGTCTCTACCTAATGTTTATCATATTCTGAAACTCACATTAAATCTTGCTTCTGTTGGTCAGTTATATGATTATGGTAATTTAGTCACCTCTTCCTCCTCTTCTTGTTATGTGTAGGATCTGCAATCTCAGAAGCTGATTGGGACAGGCCGTAGAAAGGGGGGACTATATGTTTTGGATGAGTTAAAAGTGCTAATTGTTGCAGCTGCTGCTACTAGTGTTGATTTGTCTTATTTTTGTTTGAGTAATTCTTCTTTAGTTTTTATTTATGGCATTCTCGTCTTGGTCATGTTTTGTCTTCTCGTTTGGGACTTTTGGCATCCACATGGGCATTAGAAAATTTACAAACTTGTGATATTTCTAATTGTAGTGGATGTAAACTGGCAAAATTTTCAACTTTACCGTTTAATCGAAGTAATTCTGTTTCTTCTTCTCCATTTGATTTAATTCATTCTGATGTATGGGAACCTTCTCCTCTTGCCACAAAAGGAGGGTCTCGATATTATATTTCTTTTATTGATGATCACACTCATTATTGTTGGGTTTATTTAATGAAACATCACTCTGAATTTCTTGAGATATATACAGCCTTTCAAGCTCTTGTCAAAACTCAACATTCTGCTGTTATCAAATGTTTTAGGTATGATTTGGGTGAGGAATATACTTCTAATAAAATTTGTGAGCTACTTGCCTTAGATGGAACTATTCACCAAACTTCGTGTACAGATACTCTTGAACAAAATGGTGTTGCTAAAAGAAAACATAGGCACATTATTGAAATGGCTCGTTCTCTCTTATTGTCTGCTTCTGTTCCTAGTGTGTTTTGGGGTGAAACTGTTCTTGCTGCTGTAGGTTTGATTAATACAATTCCATCTTCTCATATTTCAAGTTTTTCTCCCTTCGAAAAGTTATATGGGTATGCCTCTGATTATTCTTTCTTTAGAGTTTTTGGTTGTACTTGTTTCGTTCTTCCTCTTCATGTAAAACATAGCAAGTTGTTTTCTCGATCTGCTATTTGTCTATTTCTTGGTTATGGTGAAGGTAAAAAGGGGTATCATTGTTTTGATCTAATTACTCATAAGCTTTATGTGTCTCGTCATGTTGTTTTTCTTGAGCATATACCTTTCTTTTCTATTCCATCCACTACTCATAGCTTGACTAGATCTGATCTTATTCATATAGATCATTTTTCTGAGGATTCTGATAGTTTATCATCACAGGTTCCTAGTACTGATCATTCTATAGGTACTGACACTTTACTCTCCAATCCACCTGAAGCTCCATATGAGATTGTGGATCCACCTCTACATCAATCTAAACGCATTCGTAAGTCCACAAAGTTACCAGATTTTGCTTATTTTTGTTATTCTTCATCTTTTACTTCTTTTTTAGCTTCTATTCATGGTCTCTCTGAGCCCTCTTCCTATAAAGAGGCAATTCTTGATCCTCTCTGGTTGCAAGCCATGGATGAGGAACTTTCTGCTTTGCATATGATAGGTACTTGGGATTTGGTTCCTTTACCTCCTGGTAAGAGTGTTGTTGGTTGTTGTTAGGTGTATAAGATCAAGACAACTTTTAATGGATCTATTGAGCGATACAAAGCTAGGTTGGTTGCAAAAGGGTACTCTCAACAGTATGGTATAGATTATGAGAACACATTTGCTCGTTGCAAAAATGACTACTATTTGTACTCTTATTGCTGTAGCTTCGATTCATCAATGGCCTTTTTCTTAACTTGATGTTAAAAATGCCTTCTTAAATGGAGATCTTGAAGACGAAGTTTATATGGTGCCACCTCCTGATGTTTCACATGAATATGAGAATGTTTGCAAGCTCAAGAAAGCGTTATATGGTCTCAAACAAGCACCTCACGCTTGGTTTAAGAAATCTTCTATTGTGATCTCTTGCCTAGGATTTGCTTCTAGTAGTCAAGATTTCGCTCTTTTTGTTAAGTGCACTACTGTAGGACGTATCATTCTGTCTTTATATGTTGACGACATGATTATTACTGGTGATGAAGTTGATGGTATTTCAGTTTTGAAGACAAAGTTAGCTAGATAGTTTGAAATGAAGGATTTGGGTTCTATGTGATATTTCTTGGGTATTGAGGTAGCCTACTCACCCAGAGGTTATCTTCTCTCTCAGTCGAAATATGTTGAAGATATTCTTGAGCAGGCTGGACTTACTGATAATAAGACTGTAGATACTCCCATTGAGGTTAACGCAAAGTAGTCTTCTTCCGATGGTTTACCTTTGTTCGACCCTACTTTATACCGTACTATTGTTGGGAGCTTGGTATATCTCACTATTACTCGTCCAGATATTGCATATATTGTTCATGTTGTTAGTCAGTTTGTTGCTTCTCCTACTACAGTTCATTGGGCAGTTATTCTTCATATTTTACGGTATCTTCGGGGTACAGTCTTTCAGAGTCTTTTACTTTCATCCACCTCTTCCTTGGAGTTGCGTGCATACTCTGATGCTGATCATGGTAGTAATCCCACAGATTGTAAGTCTGTTACTGGTTTCTGTATCTTTTTGGGTGATTCTCTTATCTCTTGGAAGAGCAAGAAACAATCTATTATTTCTCATTCTTCAACTGAAGCAGAATATCATGCTATGGCATCTACTACTAAAGAAATTGTTTGGTTACAATGGTTACTTACAGATATGGGAGTTTCTCTTTCTCATCCCACTCTTATGTATTGTGACAACCAGAGTTCTATTCAGATTTCTCACAACTCAATTTCCTATGAATGAACCAAGCACATTGAGATCGATTGTCACCTTACACGTCATCATCTCAAGCATGGCACCATTATTTTGCCCTTTGTTTCTTCTTCTTTGCAGATTGCAGATTGCAGATTGCATATTTCTTTACCAAGTCGCATTCTATTTCCCGTTTTCATTTTCTAGTTGGCAAACTTTCAATGCTTGTAGCTGTCGCATCGTGAGTTTAAGGGGAGATGTTAAGAAATATAGGGTTTTTATTTATTTATTACTTATTAAGGGCAGAATAGTCTTTTCATAATTTATTTAGCTTATATATTGTTTCTTTGTATTTAAGTTATCATATTCTATTGTATTTTCAGTATCAATAAAACTTTAGTTTCTCCTCTTTTCTTAATTCTAGTACTTCTCTGAATTGTCTAACAATGTGCTGATGGATTAAATTTTGAAAAGATTGGAATTTAGGATCTATGTCATGCGCAAATGAAGATAATAACAGAGTAAAGCTGGTTGTGTTTTTATTGATTTTTTTTAAATAACCATTTAAGGGTTTAAGGAGTAAATTATGTATTTTTGGAGGAAGGGGCTTATGGGGGTGGCTTGTGATTTTTTTTTTTTTTTGAGATTGAGCCCTTGTCACAACGTGACGGTTAGGAAAAAAAGGCACTATCACGACCTTAAGGCGATAAAAGAGAAAAAAATAAAGGTAAAAAATAAAGTGGCCATAAATTAATTAGAAAGATAATTGGGATATTTTAAAGATTAAATATTGGTCCTTGAAATCAGAGGAAGCGTTCGGGAGTCTAATTATGCATGGGGAATGTATTAAGCACCCCACAAAGTCCATCCTTAAGGATGGTTATCCTAGATTATTTGCACTTAAATTAATTGTATTTAAATTACCCCCTTTTTTGTTATCGCAATTTAGAGAAAATAAAAAGATAAAAGAATAACTTTCACATAAAACTTAAATGTTTATAAAGACAATATGAGAAAATGAATTTCCACCTAAAGCTTAAAAAAATTGGAGAGTAATTCTCTACATAATGTTTGAAAGGAAATGTAATAACATGAAAAAATGAATTTTCATATAAAGCTCAACAAATTAGAAGAATAATTCTCCACATAATGTTCGAAGAAGTAAAACTTATTATTCTGGGTCAAAATCCAACTTTCAGGAGTTTCGAGACAAAACATAAATTTATGAAATGTTTGGAGCTAAAATGAAATTTTTGATAGCATTGGGTCCAAAATGATATTTTTAAATATTTTAGGGCAAAAGTGAAATTATCAAAAATTATTGGGGTTGATAACGTGACAGAGGAAAATGACCCACAAGAAACCCACAAAATTTATCCCATTTTAGCAAGCAAGAATTTTATTTTCAAAAGGCCTTGGGAACTTTATTATTTTTATTTAACTTATTCTTTTCTTAATTTTATTTACTTTTTTGAAAAGAAAACAAAGTGTAATGGTGAAACTTGAAAGCAACACTCAAATAAAAGAAAAAATGCAAAAGACAAAAGACAAAATAAACAAACAAAATAGAGGGAGGGCTTATCCCTTACAAGTGGAGAATGGGGAACAAAATAAAAAATAAATATGATTAATATTACAAATTAAGAGTAATAATAACACATAAAATAGAAGGGAAAACTAAATAAAATAAATATTAAATCAACCAGATCACACAAAAATAATAAGAGTCCCTTAGGAAAACAAATGAACTTAGAGGTTAACATTTTAACCAAGAACCTTTGATTTCAAAGAACCCACCATCACAATTCTTCAAGATAGAAAAGAAAAAAGAAAAAAGTAAACAATACATGAAGATGAATGAGTTACTGCCTTGAAGCTTTAGGATGAACCTCCAAGCACTTAGTCTCACTTCACCCAAACTTTCAAGTTTTAGAGTGCCCAAAGCTCCTCTACCAAAAAAAAAAAATTCTGTCTAATCTCCTAGTTTTCTTTTGGCCAACCAAAATTAAGGCAAAATAAAATACAATAGAAAATGGTGAATGGCATGAGGGAAGAAGAGAAAGTGAAGGAGAGAATAAGGAGGTGTGATGTGTGTGTGAAGATGGAAGAAAGAAAACAAAAAACAATGAGAGAAAGGGAGAGGTGGACGTGACATGGGGGAAAATTGAGATGGGAGAGAAAAAAAACCAAAATGAGTAGGTGAGTGTGTATGGAGATGAGTGAAAAGTGAGAGTAAAAAAGTGAGAGAGGGGACGGCTATGTCCTGGGAAATGGGAGTGGGAAAGAATTGGGTTAAGTGGGAGATGGGTAGGTTAATGGAGATGAGTTGTGGGTTTGGATAAAAGGGTTTGGGCCCAAAATAACACAAAGGGATTTGGGCCTTTGGGTGAGTTGGACAAAAATAAAAAGAGAATGAGAAATTGGGCTTTAAATGAAATGAAATTTTAGTTTAGTTTTGTTTCTTTTTCATTTTTCATTTTGTTTTTCTTCATTTTTGTATATTTATTTTGTATTTTCAACTTTTTATTGCTTTTTTAGTATTTTGGCATTTTAAAATATTTTGTATTTTTGTTATTTTAAAAATTTTAAAAATTACCTGGATAAAATAACGTATTTATAGCCCCTGTGATGAATTATTTGGAAAATTACAGTTACATCCCTTAAAGTTCTAAAAACATACAGTTAGACCCATATATTTTCAATTTATACTAACATCTCCTCTAAAATTTATAGAACCTACACTTATACTCTTCTAGTTTTAAAATACTACATTAATTTTTCTTATTATAAAATATTTAAAACTATTAATTTAACTTTTTATAGTTTTTGGTGCATTGAATTAAGTACAACGAAAGTTTTTAGGAAAAATACATTTAGTATAAATTTTATTAATAAAAAAAGGAATTTTGTATAAATTAATACTAAAGAAAATATGAGTATAGATTTAAAAAACGTAACTAGAAGTGGATGTACTCTATATAAATATATTAAATACTTAGATATATAAGAATATCTCCTATTTAAATATTGCTATAATAGCATGAAAGCAAACACAAGATTTAACCTTTTTGGTAAATTAGACCAGTAAAAGATAATTTTCTAATTGCTATAATTAGCTTGTGGGGCTGTTGTTTGAATAAAATCAGGGCATAATATTTTAGATCCGAATTCTCTCATATACATGACGGGATAATGTTAGCATGGATGGCCATGATGGGATATCCATACTATTCACCCCCTACCCAAGCTGCCTGCTCCCTTATCCAATGACTGTTAGATAACATGACCTCTTCATGTATATGAGGGATCCAAATCTCAATATCTTTCCTTTAGAAGGTAATTAGCTAATTGCTATAATGAGCTTGTGGGGCTTTTGTCAATTAAAATCAAGGCGAATATCTCCTATTTAAATATTTCTAAACTAGCATGAAAGAAATTAAACACAAGATCTCTCCTTTTTGGTAAACTCATATCATAGTGGTAGAATATAATTTGCAATCATTAGCTTGACATGCCATCGTCAAATAAAGTTAGGCAAAATTTGTCTACCTTTTTGAATTTATGAATTAATAGAACAATAGATATATTTTTATTTGAATACAACAAAAAATAAATATCATGCACTTAATGATTATGAAGAAAATTGGAAGGTATGGACTGTCTCACCTTTATATATAACACTTAACCACCTAATGCTTTTGATGTGGGACTTTCAACACTTCTCCTCACAACGGAGGATTGGACATGTCAAGACTAGAGGACTTTGATATGCAATGTACTTTTACAAAATACTTGCACTATTTTAAAAAAGTTTCCAAATACACGTGGTCTTATCCCTCTGCCTGGTTCCTAATTTTCCATATGAACGTGGTCCTATCCTCTTACTTGGTTCCTGATTTCCCATCCTGACAGTATGCAGTTTGTCCCTTGCCTTGTTTAAAAATCTCCTAGCAGTATAATGGTTTGTTCTTTACCTTGTTTCAAAATCTCCTGGCATTATTCAGTTTATCCCTTGCCTTGTTCAAAATCTCCTAGCAGTATGCGGTTTGTCCCTTGCCTTGTTTAGAAATCTCCTAGCAGTATGATGGTTTGTCCCTATCATTGTTTCAAAACCTCCTGGCAGTATGATGGTTTGTCCCTTGCATAGTTAAAAAACTCTTGGCATGAGTGATTTCCCTTGCCAGTTTGTTTTTAAATTCTCTCTTAGCATGCATGATTTCCCTTGCCAAGTTTGAAAATTGCTTATGGCATGCATGATTTTGCTTGCCAGCTTTTAAAATTTCTCTCTTGGTATATGTGATTTCCCTTGCCAGTTTCTTAAATTCTCTCTTGGCATGCTTGATTTCCCTTGCCAAGTTTGAAAAATCCGTGTAGCATGCATGATTTCCCTTGCCAGCTTTTAAAATTTCTCTCTAGGCAAGCGTGATTTTCCTTGCCAAGTTTGATAATTCCTTCTAGCATGAGTGGATCCCTTACAAATTTTGAAAATTCCTCTCGGTAGTATGAGGTTACATCTCTTGCCTTGCTTTAAATTTCTAGGCAACATGAGGTTGTGTCCTTTGCTATTTTAAATCTAATTTGCTTACTGATTTCACTCCTGGACAAAATATATACTTTTATTTTCACTTGTTCTTTATAGGTAAATTTGAAAAACCACTAGTTTTTCATTTTACCCCATCAAAGAAACAATTAAAGAGGGGTAACTATAAACATCTTATTTTATCCAAAAATCTATTTATTTATTTATTAAAAATGGGCACAAAAATAAAAAAGAACAAAATACAAAAAAGCAATAAACATTGAAAATACAAAAAAAAAAATACAAATACAAAAAAGTAAAATAAAATAGAAAAGAAACAAAAAAAAAATAGAAATAGAAAAACAAAATACAAGAAGGAAATGCGAAAAGGAGGAAATTTAACAAAAAAAAAGAAGTAAAAACAACAAAAGCCAAAAAATACATTTTGGGAGCCTAACTCCCTATTCTCCTTCTTTCTTTAACCACCAGCCTAACCCACTTGTTTCTTTTAGCCATCAACGAAACAACAAACAAGCTCAATACTTGTTTACACTTTCAGCCCACTTAAACTATCCAAGCCCACAATCAATCTCCATTAATTTACCACTTTCACTTAAACCTAACTTTTCCCCTTTTCTCAAACAAAATAACCTAGCTGCCCCTACCTTTTTGCTCCCTTTTTCCTTTAACTTTTTGCACTCTTTAGCAGCAGCCACACTCCTACTTCACACCTTCATCACCATCTCACCCACTCTCTACTTCCTTTCCTTCTTCATGCCTCCTCCCTTTCTTCCCCTTCTATTTTTCTTTTTGATTTTTCCATCTTCCTCTAACCTTCAACAGTGGCTGTTTTTGTCCTCTCAATTTTTTCTCAATTTTATTAACCTCCAACATGGACAAACCACTCAGTTGAGCCTCCTCTTACCCTTTCTTACTACATCCACACCAAATTCACAAGAGCATCTTAGATTCACACACATGAAAAAAAAGGTTTTGTTCTCTTATTCTTCTATCGATTAACAACAAGACCTGAATACCATTGTGGGTTGTTAGTTTCTTCAATTAAGACTTACTTGACTGACTATAAAAAAAGCGTGAGCTTGAGGTAAGGAGGCTATTTGGGATTCGTGAGCTTCATGGAGGTAAACACTGTCCCCTTCCTTTGGTTTCAAGGGTCAGTGTTTGGTTTTTAAAGGATCCCAATTATCTTTCTAATTAACTGGTGGTGACTCCTTTTTGTTAGGAATAGGTTACCCTAGAAAGTAAGTTGTATTCCCCAATATGATGTAAATACATTTTGATATTAATAAATAAAGAGTTTATTTATGTAAGCTTTATTTTCTAGCTATTAAGATTCCTATATTCTAATAAACCAAGATACAATTGCATAAGGGTTATGCAAAAATGATATATGTTTCTTTGGATGAATCTAAAACGATATTTATAATCGATGAATAGAGTCAGTCACTCTATTCAATTAAGGTTGTAGTATTCATATTACCTCCATAGAAAGAATAATATTCTTTTCTAAGGGAATGATGAACCTCAAATCATTTAAGTAGTAGAATTTAGGTAATGACACTATTAAATGAGTTGAAATCAAGTGAGATATCAAGTTCAAGTTAATACTGTTACTTTGAACTTGAACTCACGCATATTGCCTCTGCTAATGGCAGAACCAAAATCTTGATGGATTATGGACTCGTGTTCATGACCATTATATCTTTGATATACTATGGGCACGACCATTGTGTGACATTGGTGAAGACTCTATATGTTAGGCTCATAGTAGGAATGAACATCCAGGGACCTAAATCTAGGAAATGAAGTTCGTGGTATTGCATCATTTTTGGTGATTTCATGAAGACAAGTGACATATATGGGGTAAGTGAAACGATAAATTGGCTACTTATCATTTCTAGATAATTTTAGAAAAGTTCTAAAATATTATTTAGTCACTTATCGAATGAAATATGAAATCAGGGAACAAAATTGATATAAGGGATAAAACAATAATTTTACCTTGTGCCAATGGATGGCTATGAGAGTTCACTAATACTAAGTTTGTAAATTAGACAAATCAATGTTCAATATTGACTTCTCATAATTTTAGAAATTTTCAAGAGTACAATCATGAGTCTTTAGTGAAATGATTTCATGATTAATAAACTTGGATTATCTTAATGAAATTGAAATAACCTAAGTTTATTGAAGCTTGAAATTCCTATGTCCAAACGGATTTCTCACTTAGCTTTAGAGAATTCAATCCGCATTAGGTTAGAATAAATTTAAGATGAAATTAATTGATATCATTTTAGCTTATGTCTTAATTAAGACAAGAGTTATCTTAATTTAGACAAAATTATTTTAGAACAAATGTTGTCCTAAACATGCTTGAAAATGTGAGAAACATTTTTGTTACTAAAGAGACAAAAATAATTCTCACAATAGTTATCTAATTTAAACAATTGTTTTTTAGTTAGACAATAAAATTTTAAGATAAAGGTTTGTCTTAATTAAGACAATGGTTGTCTCAATTTGGATAACCTTTATCTTTATAATTATTTTTGGTTTAACTACTTTAAATTAATACTTAAATTGTTCAAATTATTTAATTTAAAGAAGTTGAAGAAAATAAAATAGAATTCCTCTTTATTAGGAATTTCGGTCAAGGTATTTATTTAGGATAACAATTTAATTTAATTAATCCTGATTACCTAAAGTTTGAATTGTTCAAACTTAAGAGAAGCAAACCAACTCTCTATGAGATAGAGAGATGGATGGCCGGAGGTTTGAATTGTCAAACCTATATATCATAATTATCCTAACTAAAGTGAATAAATGTTGAAAATTAAAAGAGTTTTAATTTTTAAGGAAATATATTTTCACTAGGAGACTAACTAAGTCAAAGGGAATCTAATAAAACAAAATTCTTTTATTAGAATTTATATTCAAGCAAGACCAATTAAAAAGCCTCATATGTTTTATTTAAGTGTTAAATAAAATATGACTTTATCAATTAAATAATATAATTATTAATTGATAAATTAATTAGATTATCTATTCTTTCTTTTGTAGAAGTGTGAAATCCCTAAATTTTAGGGATATCTATTTTTGAGTTGCGCCTAGGGTTAGACTATTATAAATATAACTTAAATATCTCCTCACCTCATAAGGCCTAGCCATCCACATTAGAGAAAAAGAGAGGAGAAGAAAAACACATTGAGAAAAGAGAGAGAGTCACATCTTCCTTACTTTGATGCTTGAGTGGCCAAGAGCTTATGTAAGGTAATTGGAGTGTTCCTTGAGTGCAATTTTTACACAACATACTTGAATGGAAAGGCAAGGCTTTCTATTTCAATTTTGAGAAAGCTATCTATTTAATTATTTCATCTTTAATGTTCTTCTAATAACTAAACCTATTTACCGTAGGTTTTGTGGATTGGTGCTTCCCAAAGAATAGGCAGTAAGTGCACTTGGTCGAAAAACAAATTGCAACGAATAAAGTAACTACAAGAGGTATGAGAAAAATTCTCCACTCCTTTTTCTACCTGATTGTGATGTGATTTTGCTTTTGTATTTTGTTTCCGCTAGTTTTACAAGTTTGTAATGTTTGAAAAATTTTTAAACCCATGTTTATACCATAAACACCTAGGGGTAATCACTAGATCTAACACATTTTTAATATTTTTGTTTTTTTTGTGGCTTTAAGGTCATGACAATGTACATTTTTCTAGCCGTCACGTTGTGACACTAAGGGAGCATTTGGTATCGGGGGCATTTTTCATTCCTGGAAATCATGTTTTCTAGAAATTATGTTTTCTGGGAATTATGATTCCTAGGAATGTTATAAAATGCGTTTGGCTAGTCTTAAACATTTTTGGGAATGTTAGCTAGAATATTTTATTCTCATGTTTGGTTTAAGTACAATTTTCCTGAGAATGTTAATACTTTTTACAAAAATACCCTTAAATAATTGTTCATTTTTTATACTTGTTTCTTTATATATAATAATTAATAAATGAAAAATACAAGTTAGTTTATATAATTATATAATTTATTATTATTTTAATATAAATAATATTTATTTTATTAAATTTTATTTTTTTTAAATATTTTTATATTTATAATAATTAATATAAGATTCTTTATCTATTACTTCTTTGTCTATCTTATTTATTTATTTATATTTTATTTATTATATATATATATATATATATATATATATTATTCTATTAATTTTAATATAAATAATATAATTTTATTAAATTAGAAAAAATGCTTTTATATTTATAATAATTAACATAAGTTTTTTTATTCGTTACTTCTTTGTCTATTTTATTTATTTGTATTTATCTTATTTATATATAAAATTTATTATTATTCTAATAATTTTAATATATAATATTTATTTTATTAAATATTTAAAAATATTTTGATATTTATAATATATAATAACTAAAAAAAAGTATATGCATGAGATAAGGGTAAAATGGTCTTTTTTATATTTAGAAAACTTTTCAAGTTCATGGGAGTTTAAGAATACCACCACCCCCATGGAATGTTTTGGTGGGAAAGTTGGACAAAAATTGTTTATGAGAATTTTAGTTTTCTGAGAATAGTTTTTAAAAAATGTATACCAAATATGAGAATCTTCGTTTCCCAAATTGAGATTCCCAGGAAACTAAAAAAAATCTTCCTACCAAACACCCCCTAAGGCTCTTCCCGTTGCTAAGGTTACTCTAAGGTTACGGGTATGTCTTTGTCTTCCTCTATATCCAACACTATAAAGTTGGCAAGGAAGATAAAATTGTCAACCTTCACAAGGATGTTCTCCACTATTCCTCTAAGGCATGTGATTGAGTGGTTAGCTAGTTACAAGTGCACTGTGGTGGGCTGTGGTTCTCTCAATCCAAGTTTCATAAAAATAGATAAAAACATTAGATTAATACTAGCTCTTAAATCACATAAATTCTTTTCAAAATAAAAATTTCCAATAGCACATGGAATAGAAAAACTCCTTAGATATTTTAATTTTGGTGAGAATTTCTTCTACAGTATTATACACCCTAGTCAGCTTTACCATTTTGAATTCCTCTAATTTCCTTTTGTTTGATAAAATCCCCTTCATGAATTTCACATAGCTTATCAACTTAGCTAAAGCATCTTGAAAAGGAATATTAATATGCAAATTCTTGAATATATCTAGAAATTTATCAATCTGTTATCTAAATTTTCTCTTCTTAACCTTTAGGGAAAAGAAATTGGAACAACTTTTGGTTTAACAGGAACATCATTACTTGATATGTTAGGGTCCCTAATGCTTTCCATTGGTGATTTCCCTTTCTAATTTCTGAATTAGGGAGATTTATTAAACAACTTCCTTATTGCTATAGCACCTTTGCCTCAATTAGTAGGGTTTTCCCTACTTTCCTCTCTGGGGCTTGCACATCCTTCTTATATAGGTAGCATTAATTTGCTTCCCAGATCTTAAGGTGATTTCTTTTACCTGCTCTATTGGTTTTACAACTATATATGTTACAAGGTAAAGCACACCGTTGTCTATTAGATAGGCTTGCTAGTTGATTAGTTAATTGCCCGTTTTGATTGGCAATTTACCATATATGATTTTTCATATTTTTTATTGAGTTAGCTTGATTTTAGAAGGTGCTCTTTGTTTCTACCATCAAAATTTTGGTTTATCTTATGAAACAAGTCATGATCTCCTCCATATTAGAAGTCTTCATAGCAAGGGGTCATGAATTTGTTGCTGCCAAGTATTCTTATTATTACACTAAGAGAAATTTAGGTGATTTCTCCAACAAGGGTTATGTATTGAAATAAGGATTATTCTAGCTATTCCTCATGAAATTGTCCAAGGCTACAAATGAGGCAAATGGATTACACTCTTGGTACAAAATAGATGCATGAAGTGCCCCACACATCACAAAAAATAGGAACACCATCATGGTTAATGGCACAAGCCGACTAAGTCCTTACACTTGGGTTGGTGCCACTTAGTTATTTTGTAAAGAGGCTAATATGAGCAGTCAGGGCCGTAATGGCATATAGTTTTTGCACCCCTACAACTTTCTTTGGCCAAGATCTCTTAAAGTACCACTGATAGTATCACAATGTACAATTGAAAAAAACATAGAGTTTTTAAAAAAATGGAGTCGCCACCAATTAATTAGAAGTATAATTGGTATCCTTGAAAATAAACTAACACTGACCCTTAGAACCAGAAGATAGGTTTGGGTATCTAATTATGCGTGAGGAAAGTGTTATGTACCTCACAATGCCCATCCTTATAGATGATTATCTTAGATTATTTATGCTTAATTTTATTGTATTTTAATTGTTTTAATTTTAATAATCAATAGAAAAAGATAAAAGATGAAAAAACCTTACTATGTAAGTGCACACGTACCCTTAAAGGGATCAAAGTCCATGTAGTTTGTTGTTGTTTTTGAAAGGTTTTCTTAGGGAAGATAAATGACCGTTGCCCCAAGAAGAAATAACTGGACATGCCTTACTGAGTAAGTTCTTAAGTACCCCTAAGGGGATAAAGGTTTACATAATTAGAGATTATTTTGTTTTGCTCAGGAAAGATATATGATCTCATCTTTAAGGGAAAGTTGTTTGGATTTTACCTATAACGTACATATGATCTCGTCCCTAATGCAGGGATATTCTAGATAATGAGAGGAAATAAATCTCTACTCCAAATTTGAGAGTTTGAAAACCGTGAGAAAATAACTTTATCTAAGTCTTATGAATGAGCTAAGACAATATAGAAGAATTGATTTTCATATAAAGTTTATAACACTAGAAGAAAACAATTCTTCATATAATATTTTATCAAAGAACTAGGAGTAGTGATTTTTGAGATCACCTTTGAAAGAAAGAATAAAAATTATAGTTTTATTTAAAAACCCATTCCTTTTCATTTGTGTCCTTGGAACCCAATGTTATCTAAAATAAGCCCTTTTTAAATGCTTTGGGCCCGTGATTTCACCAAAAACTTTAACCCTTTTCCACCTCAGACTAAATGACTTACGCAAGCCCTATTTGTTTCTTTTCCTAAATTGACTTGTAGCTAATGGATGACTTGAAAATCATTTGCTATTTTTTCATCTAAATTCAAAAATTTGTCTCAAAAGAATCCTCAAAAATTGCATTCTAACCTTACTAATAATTCATTTCTATTTTTTAAAGGGCTTTTGGTGCCACAACTCAAAGCAATTTGATTTAAAAAAAAAAACTAAGAATAAGTCCTTGGAACCCAAATTGTATAATCAATTTTAAATTGTTATCTAGAAAAAAATCTTGGGAACTTTGTTATTTGAAGTTACAAAATGGACCCTGGAAACCCCACTTTTTTAAAAAGAAATTATTTTTCAAAGGCCTTTAGAGCATAAAATAGTATTTTGTATGGAGGCCTTTGGAGCCTAATATTTTAACCTTTGATTCATTCTTTGGGTTTTCAACAAAACGTGACTAAGACTAAAAAAAAAATAAAGCCCTAACACCACGTGTAGCAATAAAATAAGTACAAAAACAAAGTGACCAAAATAAACCAAAGGAAAGCCTTACGCCCTACATCCAAGAAAAAAATATGGGGACAAAAATGAAAATAAAATATTTTACAAATTTATAACTAACAAAGAGCTATAATAAATGGACTAGGATACTCAAGAAGAAAAAATAATCAACAATGAAATTATCACCACATCGTTGTTTGGAAGAGTTGTTTAAGCTCAGAGGCAAGAAGGCATTCGTATTTCAGGTTGACTCTCAAATTTCTAACACCACTATTAACATATATATATACATACATATATATATATATATATATACATACATATATATATATATATATATATATACATACAT
>JASKGM010055704.1:0-18870 GCA_034509205.1 Ceratonia siliqua | reverse complement strand
GCCTTGACTCATTTTACTACAAGCGGTAAAGAGTTCCTACTGAGCAAAACTAAGATGAGCTCAGATCAAGACTGTATTTATGGCCAAACTAAAATTATTCAAACCAACCAGAGTAACACTGATTAATGGCTAGTTCATTAGGCATCTTCACCTATGAAAGTCAGATTTTGAACCCGCAGAATTGGTTGAATTTCCTTTAGAATTAGCAATAAAATAGATTTCAACTCACTAGTTTTTTTAAATCCACGAACAAAATTATACAGCTGTTTCGCAACAAAAACTGGAACCAAAACTGTTTATCTCTTAAGAGCTATCTGATCCCATCCAAATTTACAGCTTATCCCACATATTTCAAATGGGGTATCCTCCTTGTCAGAGCCCCCAAATAACATGATCGTAGTCGAATAATTCCAAACTCCAAGCATCAAGAATTTAAATGACTAAATTATAGTTTTCAAACACCCAACAACATTGCAGAAACAAACTAAATGGAGCTCTCCATTCTATTTACCTCCAATAGCAGCATTTAATTACAGTAGACATTCAAAGTAACCAAAGCATCACATGATGGCCAGAAATTAGACTAACCAATCAAATTCCAAACATTCAGAACTTCCTCTAAATGATGAAATAACTACGTGCAATTCATTAACGGTTTATGACAATAATAAATACCCCACAACGATAACCAGAAATTTAAATCCCTATACCGGCCCAACATAGCATAACAGCAAATATTTTCGTAGAACACAGAAACCAAAACAACACCCAACCATCTCACAATGAAACAATTGTTCTGATTTCTAACAATCCAACCATAGATTACAAACAGTTTTCATTGGCGAACCACTTAACCAAAAAGAAATTACCTCCTAACTTAATTTAACCGACAAGAGTCAACCAGAACATGCTCAAAAATAAACTAGCAATATACTAATTCTAAAACAGAGTCCATCCTGGGCAAGCTCTATGAACAACAAATGTCTAAAACAGAGTATCTTGCCTTACCAAACCTTCCCCGAATTCTTTCTTCTGGACTGCCCTTCTTCCTTCTATTCCTTAATCTCTGAATTTGCCCTCTGTTTCTTCGTTCACTCTTTTCTCACTGATTTTTCTGCTTGCTGGTCCTTCCTCTCTAGCCTTCTATAAAACCTCTTTGTTTTTATTCAATCTTTCTCCATTCTTCCCCTAACTCTTCTCTTCTCTCTCGGTATTTATAAACAAATAACCAAGTGCATGCTGTCTGGTCTACTCTCACTCTACCCAAAAATGAATTCTCCTTCCTACCTTCTGTATGATCTACGTGAGCTGGAGATTAGGATGAGATAAAGCAATCCCGAAAAATCAGTAAACACTGCCCGATGAAGAAGATATCCTCTGGAAATATCGATCATTAAGTAGAGCTTAGATATTTCAGAGGAAGAAGAGTGATGATCTGGTTACAGATTGAAATAGAAGAAACTTCAAGAAGTCCCAAGATATGGGTGAGCTGGAAGTTGAGAGAAGAGAAAGGCACACCGAAAGTCTCCAAATCAGGCCAGGGATGACGCTTGATGAAGGCAGCAGATCCCGGCATTAAAGATGGGATCAGAAGGACGGGACCTGCCATTAATCCGATGAACTGACATTGCGAGGAAGCCTTTCAAAGAACGATGACTCACCAGCAGATGAACCCCTCTCGTCTGAAGCGTCTGGAGCCAAGACCTATAACTCAGAGGTGGCTAGTGCTGCTCCCACCAGGCAAACGCACCGGGCGCAAAAAATGGCCATACCAGGGCATGGGTTTAGACTGGTTTGATGGACCGGATAATGACTTCTGGTGGGCCTGCTTGGTTGAGAAGCTGGGCTTGAAATACAAATGGAAGGGGTCCCGTAGGTATTAGATTATAAAGTTATAGGCTGAATAGTATGGGGATGTAGGCTATCAAATTGGGTAACTAGAGTTTTTTTATTTTAACTCTTTTTTCTTATATTTGCCTTGTATATTTTATTTCTATTTTTAACTTCGTATAGAAGGAAAAGATAATATTTCATATATTTCTTAACTCACTTTTTTTGTTTTACCTCTTTAATTTTATTGTTTCCACATTTCATGCTTTTTGTCAAATATTGCCACTTTCCCTTAGTTTATTATATTTTTTTAATTTTTTTTAATTTTTGCTATTTCTCAAATTTTTAAAATTTATCCGAACAAAATCAGGTGTTTACAATGATCGTATAAAAAGTTGTAACAACATAAGTTAATACAATCATTTGTGCGTTTCATACATTATATAAGACTAAATTGTATTAGCTTATACTTCAATGCCCTCTTATACAGCACACTAAACGAGGCCTAAAATATATGATGTTCGAGATACTTTTATTTTTTATTTTTTTATATTTTTATTTTAAAAGATTTTTTTAAAAAAGTAAAAAAAAATCAAAAGAATTTCATAACAAATATTCAAAAATAAACAAAGATAAATATCTCAAAAGAATTTCATAACACAAAAAATTCTTTTATTTTTTGAAAATTTTTAAATCTTTTCAAATTATTTCTTAAAAAATAAAAAACAAAAACCTACACCAGGGAGTAGGATAGGATCGAAGACCCTTTTAAAAAATTTGAATATCATAACATACTTTGTTGGAATATAATGTAATCGATAACACAATTATATTTTTTTTAAAAATCATTTGCAAATAAAGTGGCAATCTAGAAAATGACCACAACACCAAGGGCAAATATTAACAACTTGCTTCTCTAGTATCATCATAGATTAATTTAAATACTACAAGACATACCTTAAATATAGAAGTATAAAACTCCACGAAACCCCACATGTTTACAAGCATCCTCTCCTTTTGTTTGTGTTCTGACTCAGGTGTTTTAATAAATCAGATATTGGATACACTATCCTGAAATGCATGAAAACCAAGAGTTTAGTTTTGTACGAGAAATGAGGGTTTGCTCCTCTGGTTTGGAGCAGTTATTTTTAGACCCTTTCAGAGGTTCTGGAAATAGAAAGTGGCCAAAGATTTTTGTGGGGATGTGCCATGTATACATAGATATGGTGCATCTTCATTATAGCATAATGCTACAATTTTACAGCAAATGTTCTACCATGCCATATTTTGTGGGACAAAGCTGTCATTTTCCCCTCTATATGGTGCTTAAATAGTCACTGTCTCAAGAGAATGTCTTCTACAGATATTCAAAGAGATTAGAGAGCATATAAGCTAATGCACTAATGTCTTTGATAAAAATCTTCCTCTTTGCTTTCTTTTCTTGTTTTGTTTTCACTCAATGGCATCTTGTTCTTTTATACTATACTCTCCTCTCCTAACTTGCTTTTTTTTATCAGGAAAAATATGGATTTAACTTGCTTACAGTGTTTAATTTGTATAAATCAAAACAAAGAGAAGTAAATTATTATTTGGTGTCTTCAAAGATACAATATTTTAATATAATGTCTTAAGAGATTGAGATTTCACTCCAAGTTAGTAGGAAGGATTAAGGTGAAAAGAATTCAGAGAGTTTGGTGATCTCAAATTTTCAAAATGTGAGTAATGATGTTAAGTTACTTGAAATTGATGAGTTGAAGGAATTTAAATAAAGTTGAGATAGTAAAAAGCTCGAGGGCCATTTGGTCATTTAGCACGTCCGAGTTAACTGGTAATCAAAGGCCTATTCAAATGTTTTTTAAAAAAATTCTTTTATAAAATTGAGAAGTTAATTATGAAAAAATAGGACATTTTTTCATAAGAAGATATTATTTTACGTTTAAATGCAGTAATAAAAAAATATTTTTATTTCTCCTTCCACCAATCTTCTTAACTAAAAAAGTCAAAAAATGTATCTTATCCTTAAAATTAAAAAATTTATTTATTTCAACTTCTCATTTTTGTTAAAAAGATATGCGAACAGTTTAAGTTTTATCAAAATACTTTTTTTTTAAAAAAAAAACTCTTCTCCCCAAAATAAGGGAGATGCCAACGGGCCCTAAGTCCCATGAAGTGCACAGATATGTCAACAGACAGTTAGAGATAATTATCATGTTATTTAACATGACAAAGCTATTGACCGATGGTCGAAACATTGAGCAGGTCGCTAATGAGAAAGTAAATGTATGGTTCGATGTTGCACAGCCATTTCAATCACATAACGTGATATTTTTTACAATAAAAGGAAGTCATGTGGTGCGATCAAAACTACTGTCGTATGGTGCGACGGTTATAATATTTTTTTTTCCTTAATGACGATGACAAACTCTTTGAAGTGGGCTAGGTTGTCTAAATGCACCTATTGGGCTCAATCCAAGGTATTCTCGTTGGCCCATGATGAAATTATCAAATATTTGATATCATACTATTTCTTATTTAATTTTTTTTTAATTTTGAAGATCAATATGGTTAATAATTACTTATCAATAAAACATTTTTTAAATAAAATATTAAAATTATAAGTACTTCATAATTAATTATTTTAAGAGAAATTTTATAAAAAGGTAGATCTCTCGACTTTGAACCCTTATTCATTGATTAATATTTTACTATACAACATAAAATAGTTAAATTATTATTTCTTTTTACTAACATAAATCCTAAAATGTTTCTCAATTGGTCACTTTGAGAATTGACAAATACAGTGATCAAGAATAATTTATGGAAATATGGAAACATAAACATAATTAGAATGAAAATTGAGAGAATAGTTCTGAAGAAAACTCCATATTAAAGAAAGATAACGAAGAAAACTCCTACAAATTGGGGATTGATAGTATAAAAAGAACAGGATCAGAATATAGATTGATACTACAGAAGTATGGGCTGTTGGGCTTTTGTGTTGAAGTGGCCCAATTATGTTGTACAAGTCCATTTCCAATAACATTCCAAACAAAATGGGCTTAATTACTGGTCCATTTGGGTCGAGGATCATGAGCAGTAAAATTGGCCCTTGAACCGGTTCATTAGCCGACCTGCCCGACCTGGTCACATCGGTTTTTGAAATTAAATAATTAATACATAACAGGAAGCTCACTAAATGTAGATCAAGTTGGTATACGACTATACATAGAGCACCAATTATACGATTAGGCTGTGTTTGGAAGTTTCATAAAAAAATAGAAAGTGAAGGAAATAAATTTAACCTTTTTATTTGAAAGTTTAATATAAAAATGGACATAAATTTTATTTTCTTTGTTTGAAAATTTAAACAAATGTGAATGGAATGATACTAATTATTAATACAATATTACAGTATAATCATTTTATTTAGAAAAAAAATTTTAATAGGTATTAAAATATATGTATTTTAATATTAATTTAAATAAAAAATTAGTTTGTAACTTCAAATTAATTAATGATACACATAATAATACAACATAAACAAAAATAAAAATTAGGGATAACAATTTAAAGGATATCATATATAATTTGAGGAAATAGATAATAATTTTATATGAAAAATTAAATTTGGGCATGAATCAAATCTCTAGTCCTATCATTAAAACAATTCAAAAATGACATTTTTGTCCAAAAATTTTGAACATCTACTTCTCTATTTTTCAATTTTTAGTTTCCACAATTGCTTTTTTTCAGAGTCCATAAAATCTAGCCTTTAATATAGGGACATTTCTTATGCTCAGGAAGCCTCAAAGATAGATACATGCATATGCAGTTTCCAAAATTTTAAAATAAGCTAAAATTTTATTCATACATATGACTGAGCTTCTTCTAAAATAAGATATCACTCATGTATAATAATATCCACAAAATTAAAATCAATTGACATTATTTTTCAAAAATAAATTCAATTACAAATGCAAAATGATGACTTCCTAGATAACTCGAAGACACATTCCATAAGCAAAGCTTGCTTCTGATTACCTTGAAAGTTAAATAGTACTAAGAAGAAGGGATGAGTGAATTGGTACTGTATATAAAATTTAAATTTTTTTTGAATTTTTTAAAATTGTTCGAAATATAAATTCTGTTAAAAGAGGTCCCTTAAAACTTTTGAGGTGTCTTAAAAACTTAAGGTACCTTAAAATTAGTCTGTATAAAATTTAAAAATAAACTTTAAAAAACAATAAAGAGATGAAGAAAAACAAAATAATTTATTCTGGTTTAACGTCAATGTGAGACTTACGTCTAGTCCCCTTGACTCTTAAGGAATTTTTTTTCACTAATCAATCAACTCCTTATACCCTGGTTTCTCTTGTTTACTATAAAGTAATTTTACTACTAACCACGAACCATGGTTATTAAAACCAGACCGGATCGGCCTGTTGGACCAAAAAAATTGAGAACCAACCCCTTGATCCGTCCGGTCCATCCCAAATAATCAAAAATTCAAAAACCAGTCCTGATGAACTGAGTTGCACTCGTAAAACCGGGCGGGTCAAGGGAGGGGGAGGAGGAGAAATGGAAGAATAAGAAGAAGAGAAAGGGGGGAAATGGCTATCCATGAGTCTTTATCCAGTGATAAGGTCGTCGCTTCCTTATCCATGAAGCTTTTATTTATCCAAAGCATTCAAAATCTACACCTTTTTTCGAAAACAAAGAAATGCCAGGAAGAACTTCTGTGTACTCTCTAACAAAATGAAAATATTACAAGGTATATGAGGCATATTGCTCGGGCCTCTAATACAAGCTAGATAGCAAAGAAAAGGTACTATGTACTGAAAAGAAAAAACCAGAATATTACAAGAAAAGAAACAACAAATCCCGAAGTATCATGTTGCTGATAAAATGCAAACAGAGATGGTACCTTGGATGGAAGGCCACAACACAGCTATCGTGGAGAGAAAGCATCATGTGTGATGATCTTTAAGATGTAGCCTGTGTCTAGGGCTGAAGCTTGTGTCTCTCGAGCTCCACACATCCGAAGGACTGATATTTCAAATAGAAATGTTAGGATGCCAGTGTGGAGGCAGATGTGAACATAGTCATAATTTGACTTGGTCAACTTCAATATGTCTTTCATTTTCTTGAAAGGTGAAATAAATTTGGGCAGATTTCTTTTTAAATTTGAAACGTGTTCAATTTTTTTTAATATTGTATTATTGTAATTTTTTAATTCTTATATATAATATTTAATTATGTTAACCTTATTTTAATGGTAATGAAATTATAATATTTAATAATATTTTAACTATATTAGTATTTTTTTATTTGTTTAATTTAAGTAATAATTATTATATATATAATATATTAGTATAATACATTATAAATATATATTAAAATTTTAATAATATTATTTAATTAAAATCCAGTTTGACCTTAGTTTGACTACTAACTTGTGACCCTTTGTTTCTACTGATTTAATAACCGTTTTGGTTTTGAAAATATTACCACGAACATAGTTGTTTTCAATCTCACCACCAATTGCAAAAATAAATGGTTTTCATTCGCTTACCATAAACAAATCAAAAAATTAAGATGAAAAGAAAGACTCTCTTGAAGAGTATATAGTTTGTCTTTTGTACTCACTTTTTCTCTTTGACTTTTTATAAAATCTCTCAAGGTAAAAGTCAAAACCAGTAGAATAATGGTCTGCAAATATTTCTATAGGTTTTATGCATGGCTTAGATAATTTGTTCTTTTTCTTCAACTTCTCTTTTATAGTCTTCAAAAAATGGCTGTTGTCTATCCCCTTCAATCTTGGGATTTTTAGGTTCCTCCATCAATCTTTGTAGCTTTGAAAATCATATTTGGGTTTGAGAAAATTTTTATCTTGACAGTTTCCATATTAATCTTCTTTCTTTTTTTGATCCTTCATCAGAAAAGATTTGATCTTGATGATTTCTTCCCTTTTTGTTTTCTCCTTCCAAATCTTCAATAATTTCATTTCTTAAATCTTTCCTTGTAAACTTGCGTTCTTCAAATCGAGCTAAAACTCCTCATTTGAAAACTTTCCTTTTGTTGCTTGTTGGTAACTCTGACAATTGCTTCATCTTTTTTTCTTTTTGATGAAACTTACTATTTTAAATGAGTTTGATTTTGTGGCTCACGTTGTTCCAACATACAGTGTCCAAGAGTGCATTTAATATGTTTTGATCTTCTCATTTGCCAATTACTTTACAATTAGAACATATTCTAACTTGGTGAAGTTGGCTTTTGTATATTTGTTGTGGTCCCCATGTGCTTTTTGTGTCCTCAATATTTTTGTCTTTTATGTTTACTCTCTTTCTTCCACTTAAGCAAGAATATACACAAATAAATTAGTTTAGCTTTTCTTTGTCTTTTTGGTTTTATCATCAAAACTTAATAGGGGAATTCTTAAGTCAACATTCTCCCCGTTTTTATGATGACAAACCAAAAATGTAAAACTCTTATTTGCATATGAAATGGAATATTCAAGAGGGTATATTGTTTTGCATAATCTATATTTCTCCCCCTTTTGACATCATCAAAAGGAAATACCAAATAATCATACCAAATAAAGCACCAATATTAACAAGATTAATCATAAATAATGATTATTCAATATAGTGGTAGCCATTTCAGAATAACATATCAATCATATGATAAACATACTTGTGAAAGTTTCTTTTCTTTTCTGCAAAATATTCAAGAAAATATATAGTGCATTTAACAACTTTGCATATCTATTTCTCCTCACAGATAACTTAAAATCCAGCATTTAATAGATAAACCAGTATTAAAGCATGATCGAGCATAAAAAAATATTTATAACAATATCATTAGCCACATGTCAGAATAAAGATTTGAAGCATAGTTTGCAATCTAAAACAAGTTATGAGTTTAGAAACAACTTCCCTGTTTTTATGAGTGATTGCTCCCCGAGTGAAGGCTTTTTCTTAAATCAAGCTCCCCCTAAATGTGAGTTTCCTTTTGAATGCAAAACCTATATAGTTACTAAAAGACAGTGTTTTGCACAAAAGAGTTAGCAAACATGGCAACCAAATTCCATATATTTTTTACCAACCAAATTTCATCATAAATTTTTCATAAACCAAATTCCATTATTTTCTTCGTTTATGATGTCCAACAAATCTTTTTATTCGTGTACTCCAAGGATTTTCAAATAATGTAGAGCATATATAGAGCAAATTCTCTAATTTCATATACCAAAATTTTTTCAGTGCTCCCCTTAAACCATAGCTTAGAGTTTCTCTTGTTTTATCACCATAGAAATAAGATATCAGAGTGACAAGTTCAATACAACAGCTGAACAAGGGGAATTCAAAGTTACTGATTTTGTATATTAATAGATGAATCGTCTTTAACACTATTGTCATAATATGAAGCTATAAGATATGCACTACTGTCATAATATGAAGCTATAAGATAATGACATTTTGCCATTCAATTTCCAAATAACACACAAAGTCACATAATAACACCTTTTGAACATATTTGTGTAGTAAATTTAAGACAAGGAATTTTGTAAGGCATGTTTCCCAAAAGTATTTGAATGATGGGTAAGAAACTTCCAAATAACTATGATTTAACAATCAACCTAATTTGAAATTTGCCCCAGTATTTTAAAACAACAAATTAATATCTTTTAAACATGTGTGCGCCAAAAACTTTTCAGAATAATAATCTTCAATACATGTTTCTAAAAGCTCAAACAATAAGTTCCAATAATGTGCTTAAATGTTATCAAAAAGCATGTAATAAACTCTTAAAAGTATATTCAAAATATTTTATACCATTTGATTGATTAACTTCTTCTCAAAAATATTTTATAACATCAAGAAGATTTTTCTTCTTTGGTATTTGTCATAACAAAATTGAGACACACGTTTTGAGTACAAGCAAAAGAAATTCCAAGTGTGATTTTCGCATAAATTTAGTACAAAATTGCACATTCTCAAAATAAGATGAGTAATCATTTTTCATAAGAGAATCATTTAATCTACTTTACTTAAACTCACATATTTTTACTTTGGCAAAACATTAATGCATGCATCAGAGTTCTCAAATAATTACAATTAGGATTAATTTCAAGATTATTCAACCATGAGCAAAAGCTTGATATCAAAACCAATATATTTTTTCATGGGGATTAGTTGAAAGATTTCGCATCAAAATTTTCACAACACTCAACCTCACTTTATGCTTTCCTAGATATTTCCATGAATTATCATTTATCTCTTTATATTGATACAACACAATTTATTATATGAGAGAGATATGAGAGAAAGTATGTTGAGATCAATCCAGTCTATATTTACGTACTGTCAAGACAGAAAATATACTTTGAAAAACTAACAGTATATTAAGCTTTAAGAATTTTCCTTAGAAATCAGCTTAAAACTTTTGAGTGATCTAACCACAATTTTTAAAACATGTCAGAATTCTAGTATGATAGATTTTCATGTTCTGAACCTATTTATGTGATTTTTCTTGAGAAACAATCAGTCTAACCAGCTCAACTAATCAAAACAATCACTTTTCATACATTAGCATATAACCAACACATAGAAGAGTTCAGAAGATTATACCAGGCTTATTTTGGGCCATCTCACATATCAATTTCTTGTCAAGGATGCAACTCATTTTTCTTCAAGAGAAGGCAACAAGTGAATATTTTGCATATTCAAAACTCCATGCTCATTGAAACCTTGGGGTTACAATTCTAACTTTGTTTCTTTGCTATCACACTTTATTGAGCTTACTAATAAGCATGTCACATAACAAATTCAGTAGCAATAATGTAGAGCATTTTAAGATCACATAAATTATATGAAATAAAAATACTATCACATTTAAAATTCCAAACATCATTACGATTTTGCATTCTTGACACCCAATTACTTCATATTCTTAAGATATTTCATTAAAGCACCAAAAAACACTATCAACTGCACTCAAACACATAATTCAAGATATTTCCATTTGTAGCACCTAGGATATCATAAGCAATCACCCTTTTTAGAGATAACACATTTGTATCCATATCTAAGTTTACACTTTTTCATTTTATAAGGTGTAACCAATGTATAGGAAATTGATACAAAGCATTATGCACCCCTTATAATTATGATATGAGTATATATTTAAAGCATAATCAAAGCATATAAGGAAGGTAAGGTATAGATATCAAAACATATGTCACTTTTCCTTTAGCTGTAATTATGTCTGCATTTCTTCGTGAATGCGAGCTTTTAGGAACTTCATTTTTCTTCTTTGTGCATCCATTGTCCAAGAGCTAAACATCATTCTTGATTTTTCGAATTTCAAATATTTCTGTTTCTTCCTCTAAATTCACGACTCCCCATCAATCTATGAACCTGTAAGGTTAGCTAAAACATATCCAAGCATACCATGTATATCCAAGCATATCATAACTTTACATAATTGTAGTTGAACCAATAATCAATAGTAATTATACCAACAAACAATGTTACAACAAGCATAATCATATCAATTTTGCATGCATAATTCTCTCCACCTTTTATCATTGGTCAAAAAATGAAATGAGCCAAGAATAACTCTAAAAAAAAGATGGCAAATTAAGTATAGACCCTGTAAATGTTCGTAGCAAAAGAATTCTTACCAAAAAATTATTTTCATAAGAAACATGCAAATGGTAATTAAAAAATAATATACTAGGAATGTACAGAATAATGTTAAGAGAGAATTATACCAAATGCTTTAAACCAAGTTATTTCTCATGCCAACAAACTTTCCTTTGTCATTGTTATCAAAGGTGACCTTATCACCATCCACTTCTTGCATGGACACAAATTTGGATAGATTCTCGATCATATATTTTGAGCACTCTTTAACTAAGCATCACTTATGTTACATTCTTTGTTGCTACTCTTTAAACATGCCTACAAGAAATTTAGCATTCTTAGGTACCCAATTTGTTTTGGGTCCTTTGAGGTTAGTGGTGCCTGAGCTTGTGCTTTCTATAGCTGTACTTTTTGATACTCACACAAGCCTAGAAATACTCTTATTCCTTTTCACCAAATAAGCACAAGTGGTATGCCCAAATTTATAGCAGAAATTGCATTTTACAATAGAAGCATTCATCATTTTCTTAATGTTTTAATATTCTTTTACATTTTTATTCTCAAAGGAGCCAATTTCATTTTTATCAAAATATCCCTTTTGAGTTCCAAACATAGTATCCAATATATCTCTACCTGTAACAAACTTTGCTAAATCATTTTTTAATTCCTCATTTTTCTTCTTTAGAATATATATTTCATCATATAAATTTTTAACAACTTAATATTTATATCTATCAACTTCTCCTTTTAGAAGACTAATTTTCTGTTCAAGAGAGCAATTTTCTTTTACTAAATTTTCAAATTCAATTCCTAACTATATTTTCTCATGTTCAAGTTGTTTGCATGACTTCATAACCCTTTTTAACTCCTTTAACAGTTCATCTACAGTGTCATCTAATTCTTTATAAGAAAGAGAATCATCTAGTGATTTTACCTCATTATTTTCACTAAAAGCCATAAAGCATTGAATTGTAAGATTCTCAATTCTATTTTTCAAAAGTTCATTCTCATTTTTCAAACTCTCATTCTCTAAATTCAATGATGTATTCAACTTTTTCAAGGAAACATTTTGAGTGAGTGAGCTCAAGTTTTTGATATACCTCAACAAGAAGCTCTTCACATTCTTGTTCTTGTGATTCTTCAATTTCATCATCATTTTCTTCGCTTTTTACTTTTTGCTCGTTGCTAAAAGCCATGCCGCAAAAAATGATTTCTTGTTCATCTTGTTCATTGAAAGCATCTTTCTCAATTTCGTTTTCTCTAATTTGCTTTTGCTTAACTGCTACATGGTTAGCTTTAAACAAGAGCTCAAGAGTTTCAAAACTTTCTTTAGTTGTCTTACAAGAAGTAATTCTATCAAACTCATTAGAAGCTAAACTACAATACACTATATGCATGACTTTAACATTTAAAGCAAAATTATTTTTGTCATTATCATTCCATTCTACTCTTGGCTTTGAAATAAATCCATGTTCAACAATATCTCATAAATGAATGTCATTAGATTGTAAAGATACCATCATCCTTACTTTCTAATGATTGAACAATGTAGGATCAAAGAGTGGTGGTCTACTTATAATGTGTCCCTTTGGTATGATTGCATTGGCCATCTTTTGATCTTTTAGGATCTTTTCTCAATGTGGTTAAATTTGCAATTTGATACCTGCTCTGCTATCAAATGAAAGTTAAACAATACCAAGAAAATGGGTGAACTGGTACTGTATATATAATTTAAATTCTTTTTATATTTTTCTAAAATTATTCAAAATATAAATTCTATTAAGAGAAGTCCCTTAAAACTTTTGAGGTGCCTTAAAAGTTTGAGGTACTTCAAAACTAGTATGTATTAGATCCAAAAATAAACTATAAAAAACAGTAAGGGGTGATAAGAACACAACAATTTATCTTTGTTCAGCTCAATGTGATACCTACGTCCAGTTTTCTTGATTCCCAAAGGATTTTTCTCTACTAATTAATCAACTCCTTACTCCATGGTTTTTCTTGTTTACCAGAAACAAGTGGTTTTATTACTAACCACGACTAGAGTAGTTTCCAAACTCACCACCAATTACAACAACAAATGATTTTCACTCGCTTACCATAAACGAATCAAAAATTTAATATGAAAAGAAAGACTCTCTTGAAGAGTATATAGTTTGCCTTTTGTGTTCACTTTTCTCTCTGACTTTTTATAAAATCTCTTGAGGTAAAAATTAGAACAAGAAGAAAAATGGTCCGCAAATATTTCTTACAAGTTCTATGCACAGCTTAGATAATTTGTTCTTTTTCTTCAACTTCTCTTTTATAGTCTTCAAAAAATAGTTGTTGTCTGTCTCTTTCAATCTTGGGATTTTTAGGCTTCTCCATCAATCTTCGTAGCTTTGAAAATCAAATTTGGGTTTGAGAAAATTGTTATCTTGATAGCTTCCATATTAATCTTCTTTCCTTTTCGATCCTCCATAAGAAAAGATTTGATCTTGATGATTTCTGTCCTCTTTGTTTTCTCCTTCCAAATATTCAGTCATTTCCTTTCTTGAATATTTCCTTGTAAACTTGTGTTCTCCTTCAGATATGGCTGAAACTCCTCATTTGAAAACTTTCCTTTTGTTGCTTGTCTGTAGCTCTAACAATTGCTCCATCTTTTCTTCTTTTTTATGATACTTCCTATTTAAATGAGTTTAATTATGTGGCTCACGTTGTTCCAATATAGTGTGTCCAAGAGTGCATTTAATATGTCTTAATCTTCTCATTTACCTATTGCTTTACAGTTGGAACATCTTTTAACTTGGTGAAGTTGGCTTTTGTATATTTGTTGTCATCCTCGTGTACTTCATGTGTCCTTAATATTTTTATCTTTTAGCTTTACTCTCTTTCTTCCACCTAAGCAAGAATATACACAAATAAATTAGTTTGACTTTTCTTTGTCTTCTGTTTTTTTGGTTTTATCATTAAAACTTAATTGGGGAATTCTTAAAGTCAACATACCTTGCCAATATAAAGTTACAAGTTAGGATGATAATGATTAGTACTAAGCTTTACCTGAATCTAAAAATATGAAGAAAAAAAATAGTGAGGTGAGTATATGTAACTCAGTGAGTGAAAATGAATCTAATAGAAACTATGACATCACACAAAAATATAGAGAAACAATTTATATTACTCAAAAGTCAATGACATTAGTTTAAAGTTCACAATATATATATATATATATAATTTCAAAATAGCATAACAGTAAGAATAATGTATCAAAATAACGGAATAGGAAGAACTTAGGAATTAACCTAACTGAACCAAAACTGGCTTTTCTACAATGGAAACTTATTTGTCCCAGCCATATATATGTTATGATGCAGACATGTATGATTTATGTTCATGCACTTCATATAATTCACATATGTATAAGTATTTATGCATGACATGCTATTAGGCTCTAGTGATCTTGTCAATTGACAAAAACAATTGATTACATCAGGACCAATGATCTTGTCAACTGGCAAAAATAGGCGATTATATCAAGTTCAATGATCTTGTCAATTAGCAAAATTAGGCGATTATATCATGCCCAATGATATTGTCAATTGGCAAAAACATGCGATTATAGCCAGTTAAGTGATCTTGTCAATTAGCAAAAATAGGTGATTATGTCAAGCCCAATGATCTTGTCAACTAACTAAACTAGGCAATCATATCAGTTTCAGTGATCTTGTCAATTAGCAAAATGGGCGATTATATCAGGCCCAATGATCTTATCAATAGCAAAAACATGCAATTTGGGATTATTCCGTAAGTTCCTAATTGATATAGGCCCTAAGAGTGAAATTGAAATATTTTAATAAACATAATCTTTCAATAAACAGAGTGTTTCAGAGTTTAGTTTCCAAAATCATAATTTTAAAATCTTTTTCAAACTTTAGAGTTTTTCACAAATCGTTTACCAAATGACTTTTGCACATATAATTTAAAAAAAAAAAGTCTTCTAAATAGTTTATAGGTACTTCTTCAAAATATGGGCTTTGAGATAGCTCTTGAATCAGTTCATAAATCTTATGGGAATACTTAAAAACCATGATAGTTTTCAAAGACACAAAATAACAAAAGGTATTTCAAATCTGTATCATATTTTAACAGGATTGAGAGTTCACATCATGTAATAAGACACTCCCTAATAACTATTAGGCATAATCTCACTCACCAATTTGGCTTCACACAATCACAATGCTATCTAAGGTTTTCGAATCATTCTCCAGTAATCCCCTATCCCAAAACTACTTAGAGCTTCAAGTATATACCAAAATTCAAATGAAAGTCAAATGAACCTAAGGTGGCGTTTGGTATCAGGAAAGTTCTTTTCCTAAAACGTTAACATTTTTGGGAATCTCTTTCCTAGGTATGAGATTTCAAGAAAGTTGATAAAATGTGTTTGGTATGCACTAAACTTTCCTAGAAATATTATGATGCATTCTTAGAAAAGTTTTATTTCTATGTTTGGTTTAGGTAACATTTTCCTACGAATATAAGCAATTTTTTCAAAAATACCCTTTAATTAAATTTTAAAAAAATAGATAAAATAACATATATATTTTGATAATTTCAAGATTATAAATACTTTTATCATTATAAATATTTTATAATAATTTTTTTATTTTTATATTAAATAATTTTAATAAAAATTTTATTAAATATAAAAAGGTTCTATCATTATAAAAGTTTTTTATTAAATTAGAAATTTTATATGAAATTTTAAATTATTAACAAATTATGAATAGGTAATTGTTGGAAGTAAAATACTTAATTCTTCATAGAAGTTTCTTTCCTGAAAGTAAAAATTATAAACAGGTGCATCCTCATTCCCTGGAAAGTTTTTTCCTCACCAAAACAAATGAGAATATTGTCTCCTAAAATCCTTCATAGAAGTTATTCCCAAGTAGGTTTTTTTCATCGAAATAATTTTTTATCCCTTCTACCAAATAAGGGAATGTTTCTTTTCCATTCCACTTTCCCAGGAAAGTAAAAAATTTTCTGATACCAAACACCACATAAAGGATATGAACAAGAATGCTAGGAAATGGTTTACTTACCTCTAGTAACGTAATCGAAGTGGACTAGATTTGTTCTAGCAAACATGCACCCTTAAAGAGATTTAAGGAAACTAAGTTCTGGCTTAAATCAATATTTTATTAATAAGAAGTTTAAAACACCCAAAAGGTCCACATATTTATATATGCCTATTGAAAAATAAGCTACGTGGGACTTCTTAAAATTAAATAAAAACAATAAAATAACTAATTGCAAAACTTTTTATCTGTGTTGGTAATTCAACAATAGTTACGGTTTTCCCAAAAATATGCACAGTTGGGTTCAAACTTAATTAACAAAATAAGATTGTTTTATATAATCATGAGAGTCGTTACAAAAGCCCAAAAATAGCTTTTTTAATGCTTGTGTTTTTTTCATAAAACTAATTCAAACAAATATTTTCCCAATGTAAACACTGGATTTTGTCCAGCAAAAAATATTAAAAAATATTAAAAAACAAATGATAAAAATAAATAATAAAAATAAAAATGGTGGATAGGAAAAATTAAAAAAAATAAATCACAAAAGTATATATAATCACACACAAAAAACAAAAAAAAGTCAAATGACCCAACTTCAACTTAGCCAAAAACAGATCCAACCCCTAGCCCAGTTTAATAAGCCCACCATTAATCAGGATCAAGCCCAATACTCCTCCTGAAACCCAGGTCCAGTTCCATATTCTCTTCCCCCTGTGATGTCTTCCTCGACACTTCCCATTTACGCTACCCCATCTGTACTCCATCCCTTTGAAAACGTCTCTGCACCCCTCTCCCCCGTAAGGTCTCTTCTTTCACCCATCCCTCTGAAATACAACCCGTGACTCCACTCCCTGCAATCCCTCTTTCTTAATCAACCCATATCCCGTAAGGTCCTTTCTCCCCACGCAACGTCTTTATCTTCCTCTCCACGCAACCCCGATACCTACTCTCTGAAAACCCTCACCCTCACGCCATCGTGAAGGATACAGCCGCAGGAGAGGGATTTCCTTGGTGATAAAAAGGAGCAGAAACCAAAGGGATTTTGCTGGGGAAAAATCAGAGCAAGAAGGAGTAAAATATGGTGGAGAAGGAAAGAGGGAGTTCACCCGTTGAAGGAGACTCGAATCCTAAGCAACTTCCAGTGAGTTTGGGAGGAGCGAAATCAAGGATGAAGAAGACATCTGGGTAACTTGCGAGATTAGGGGACCTTCGAAAAAAAAATGAGACTTGGGGGATGAAATTGATGAAGAGCCATTTGAGAAGATGTTGACCTTCCTGCAAAAATTGGGATTTCGTTAAAGTAAGAGGTTAATTTCTGATTAGAGTAGGCGCTTTTTGTTTAACAGCTATATGAGTATTTGATTATTGATTGCATCTAATGGGTTCTAGATTTCTGTCTGATGTACAATTTCATAATTCCCACTTAATCTCTGTTAATTTTTGTTAAGTTGAATTTGCATCCTAAAATGATTTGTGGAAATTTGTTATTCCTGTTTTGATGCTCTGATGATGTAAACCTGTCTGTTTATTTATGAAGTCAGTTCTTTAACTTTGGGTTCCTTAATGTATTGAATTGAAACTGATTTTTAGGCTATTGTTTCTCAAAATACCCTTTTGATTTCTGGCTGGGTCATTTCTACTTCTATTGCCTAGCCAATGATATGGGTATTTTGGAGTTGGTTTCATTTTAGGTATTTGAACCTCTGACTAAAAAATGGTTTCATTCTTACAGTCGAAGCAGAGTTGATCTTCATTCTAGGCATGCTTCGATTTGTCATTCTGAACTTTTTAAATCCTCAAGCATGCTTGGTTTTTCTGGTTGAAGTTTCAAACTTGGGAATTCCCAAATTGAATGCATGTTAGGATTAGGATAATATTACTTGCTATACCTTCACCTGATTCTCATGGTTTTGTCTATTTGGTTTTGAGATTTCTCTACTTGGCAGATTATTCAAATTCAGCTTGTTTTCTCTGATGTTAACTGATGCTAATAAATGAATGTGTTCAAGGCGCCTAATCTCTCATATAAGAAAATAATAACACCATGAGGTTTTCAAGTTTTCTTATGCTTGGTTCCTGACTCAAAAAGAAATAATTTCATCTTTTTCTTTGTCTTTCTCTATAACTTCCAACAAGGTTGATTGTTTTTAGTAGTTTGGATCAGATATTATAGTGACAATATCATGTCCTACTAGGAATTCTTGTCATCTCATCTACTGTGTTTTTTTGTGGTTGTGGATTAGTTGGGCATAATAGAAATGCCATTACCTTATCTCTAAAATATATATATATATATATATATATATATATAAAATAATTCTTTTTGGGGCTACAAA
>JASKGM010055683.1:0-18875 GCA_034509205.1 Ceratonia siliqua | reverse complement strand
TTTTTGCATATCAAAGCTAACTTGACCATCATCAAAGCACTACAGCTATTACTAAAAATCCCACTTCCAAAACCAATAACGATTTTTAATATTAATCCCTCCAAATTACCATTCTCTGACACAATTTTGTGCGAAGAGAAGAATTAAAAAACCACAAGAAACAGAGAAAGGGGGAGTCCTCCACCCAAAGTTAGAGAAGATGGGAAGTTAATGAAACAAAAAGACAAGAGCAAAACCAAGGTACCTGGGAAACCAAGATCGTGAAAGCTCTTGACAGGTTATGGGACATCTCGGCCTTCAACACTTATTTCCCTCTGCTGCGGATACTGATTAACCTCGGCTTTCAACAGTTATTGCCCTCACCTCTGGTGACTCATTATAGAAGTTCTTCTCAAAATGAGAAGAGCCATCCAAATTCAGTTTCCTTAGTGACCCACCATCATTGTAATCCCTCATGCTTAATGAAGTATCCTGTAGGTGCATCTAGCCCTGAATCGTAGAAGAAGATCGTCTTCAAACTCTGTTCCTAGGGCAAAGAAAAAACAACAACGTTTTGGCAGTAAAATGGGGGAAGAGCCTTTGGAATAAACGACGTCGTTTTGGTTCATATATTTGATGATGTGTCTTATTTCAGTCCACGTGTGCATATCTGCTCCACATCATCGCCACGTCAGCATTTTCCTTCTCATTATTTAATAGTGTTAAGGTTAGGGACCGTAATGGTACCTTTATAAAACATAAGGGATAAGATTGAAATCTTTGAAACATTAGGGACAAAATTGAAACTTCCCTCAAACATAAAGGACAAAAAAGGTACTTCAACCTTTTATTAATGAAATACAAGTTAGAATATTAAATTAGGATAAAATGTTTAGTTTTAAATTAAGAATTTAAAATTTTTTCATAAATAAAATAGCAATTTATACTAAATTTTGTTATGTGAGGTTTTCAGGAATGGTTGCACCCTAGATTTGGGGTGTGATATTAATATGCATGTCAGTCTATTTTTTAATTAAAAATTATTTAAAAAGTTGAAACTTTAATTATCAATTATCTCTTAAAAAAAGAAAAAGAAAATATTAGAAAGCAATATAAGAATAATATTGGTTAATTTTTTTCCAATGGTATGCACTTCTCAATCATATATATATTAGTATAGATACATATATAATTATGATATATGAATATATATTTAAAACAAAATTACAATATATTTAATAGCTAAAATTTTTCACTAATATATTTTGGTATGACATATTAAAAATGTGAAAGTATAATATAGTTATTAATTAGTAAATAAAAATTTATTTTACACATTATATATGATGTATATGTTTTATATTATGTAAATGATTATTAGTTTCATGTATTTAACACAAACAAAATCTTTGGGAAAATGGTTGGATGGCATTCTAAGGATGGAGTTTGCGCAGGACAACTTCCGCCTGCCAATTTTACTAGAGGTTGATGACAAATTAACTTGAAACTTAAATTAGTTTATTTATATGTTCTATATTAATATATTTTATTATTTTATTATATATACATTATTTTATATCATTTAATATATATTATGTAAACTTTATAAATAATATATTTTTTAATCAAGTTCCAAATAGTAATATTCTAAAGATGAACTCATTTAATAAATGAGTTTTAAATCAAATTTAAGCTCATAGGTATATTATATGAACCAAGTTAAAATAAACTCTTAACATAACCCAAATAATTTATTAAAGGTTCAACTAATTTATAGCCCTACTTGCTTTCAAGCAAAAATGGGAGTTTAGAAATGAATTAGCCTGTTCAAGGGTCAAGGCCCAAGGCCTATGAGAGGAGTGAAATTCAAAACTTTTTGTTAACAAAAAAATAAAGTTTCAGATACTAAACAAATGATCAACTCAAAATGTAAGAATTTTCTAGAAAATGAAATCAAGTAAAGAAGTAATTCATAAACAACGATCTTCAACTAGTTTCTCATTGTCACAATCCTTTGAATCTTATTGTAATGTATTTAGTGAACATTATGATACTAGTTAACTCATATTTAAATACTAGTATTCACTTTTTAAATTTAATTATTAATTTATTTTAATTATGAATTTTTTTATTTTATTCCTTGATATAGTGAATTATTTTAAATGTAATATTGGTCGATTGGAAAAGAAATATAAAAATACAATTATATGGAGATGTGTATAACTTTTCGTTGTCCATTTATTTGCTGCATACAAATGTCATCAAAAATTTAGGATCATTGATTCATTATTTGAATTTATAGTATAATTAATATAGTAATACTACTATTAAGCCCTTTCATAATAATTTATAAAGAGTTAAAGGAAATGTTTTTGATTTGTATACCTTATTTCTACTCATTTTAGATTCACAAGCCATAAACTACTTTTCTTGATTTATATGTATATGTTCAAGATTTTCAAACTTGTATTTTTTGGTGTGAGTTTCTCCCCATTGAGTCTTGCGGCTCACCATTCTCTTTAAATTTTTTAAAATAAGGCTACTACAACTTTGTAATCCGAACCTCCAACTGTGCAAGAACCTACGAGTTAATGATTGATGGGTCTTCCTTTAACTAATAGAGCAACTTTTGAAACTGATGTTGGACAGTTGAATAAGGCTTTCATAGTCTATGTTAAATGTATCATGCTTATTTTGTTTGTATAGTTTTGTTTAATGGCATTGAGCCACACTGATAGTGGTATTTAGGTATTTGCTTGTTGTGTCTCAGCCGTGAAAGCTTACTCATTTTGACAGTGAGCCTGTCCACCCTTTTGAGAATATTGTTGTATTTCGAAAATGTCCATATTTTTAGGAACTTGTTGTCAAAATTTTGTTAAGTTTCTACATGATTAGAGTGTGGTTGTGAAATCTTGAAGTTCATTTCTTTTTATTATTGATTACAAGGTTTGCATGCTTTAAAGTTTAAACTTGTAGGATACTACTTTCTTGTAATTTCCTAATTGATCACGTGCTAAAAATTGAAAATTGACAAAATTTTCCATTTGCTCATCACTAAAACATATCTAATTTTTATATATACAAAATGTATAGATTAATTAATAAACTAAAAGAACATACAAGGGATAGATTTGTCTTTGTCTTTGTCTAACAATAATTATTTGGTGACAAAGGTTTAAGTATAGGTAGAATCGTAGTCAAAACGTGATATTTATAATGGTGCAATTAAATAAAGAAAAAAGTTAGTGCTAAATTAATAATTATAATTCTTGACTATATAACAAACGTTGAATTTAAAAAAAGTGGATGCATTTTTCAACAGTAGCTGAAGGATGAAGATAATCTTCGCTTGTTCTACAAGGCACAATGAGGCACGTAAGTATAACTGTTGGTGACATTCTCCGGAACTTTACCCCCAAGAAGGCTAAGGCTAAGAGCCTAATTAACGCATCAACAACGAACTTTAACTACCGACAAGAGTAGGTTTCTACGTGGCAATGATTTGGAGAATTTAAAACTCACTTTTCATGAAGCGCAGAAATTAGTCTCCATAGATATAAAAATGATATTCTCATAATGTTCTCATAAATCTAAAAAAAGTCTCTTCCAGTCATTTGTTATTCATTTACAATAAATAAAACAAATATATTACTTATATTAATTAAATTTATTTTTATATTTTTAAAATAAATATATCTTTAATTAGGAAAAAGAGAAAAAAAATTCACAAAGTCACTAAAACAGTGCTTAAGAGAGATGCCTAGAAAGAACTTCCCCTTTTAAAAAAAAATAAAAATCGCTTTCCATCTTGATGAAGTAAAATTGAGCGGCATTTTCCATGACTAACAAAAAAAATTCATCTATTAAAAGCTTTTCATTCAAACAAACACCAAAAAGTTAGAAACTGTTTTTTGAAATTATCATTTTCCTTTGAAAAAAAAAACAGATCCCAAGTTAAATTAAGGAAAAAACTGCAAAGAATTCCTAAACAAAATTTTTAAATTCGGATATTAAACTTTTAAATTTTGATAAATTTCATAATAAAAATTTCTGTCTCTTTGAAGTGTAAATTTTAATATTGAAGATTCTCAATTGCAGCTATTCCAAAAATATTCTACATATCTTTTTTATAATCCATGATTTTGTTACTATCTTATTATGATAATGTCTCTCACACTTTGTTAAATATTTAATAAAATTGAAATAAAAATGTTTATTATGATATTTATTAAAGTTAAAATTTTAAATATTCAAATTTAAAAATTTGTGGGAACTCTTTAATTACAAAAAGTTTTTAAGTGCATTTTTCACTCAAATTAAATACACACAGAAATTTCCAATATTGAAAAATCTTATTTGTATCTAGAATCTTGATTATTTTTCAGTATTTTGACTAAATTTTCAACTTATTTTTTGGCACTTACTGTAATTTTTTTTTGTTTCTTTTAAAATTAATTATTTTTTAATAGTTACTTTTTAAAACAAAATACTGATACAACTAAAAACATGACCATTATATTATGAAGAATGAATATTTCACCAGAAAGCTAGTTTTAATAGAATTTATAAGCATCAAAGAACGTTTTTACTTCATTGAAAAATTAAAGTATGACTATATTGTATAAATAATTTTTTAACCAAATAATTACTCTTCATATGTGTAATGATTATATTTTTAATTTAATTAATTTCACTATTATAAAATATACTTATTTAAAAACATTAAAATAAAAAATTATAAGTATGGATGTCAGAGGCACTTGCTAGAAAAAATTAAGGTGCTTATGTGAGGCACCATTCATATCCGTACAAACACAAAATACATAGTAGTAGTTAGATATATATGATTTTAGAAGACTTGTTCCAAAAGTTAGCTCCCTTATATTTTATATATAATGTAATTTATTTTTTCATACTTTAAATATATAACTTATCATGTAAATTCTAGTTGCAAATTTTCAACCGAACGTGTGTATATATATATATGATCTTGATGCCTTTCTATGCACCAGCTTAATTTCTTCTACATCACCTTTCATTTATGCCACGGAGAACAATTTAATTTCGTCTTTTTCCTTGTTACTACTTGGCTAGCTTCCTCAATGTTATCAACTAGCTTTGCAAAGCGAACGGGGAAAACACATTTTAGACTTTTTTTCTCTTTTTTCTTAATAGATTGCAATGCAAAATTAAGGGGGAGCAAGTGTTCAAACCCACAACATTAGAATCATCTCGCACTTAGTACTATTTATAAGATCACCTAATATACTAATAAATACTCATATTATTTGGTGATACATGAATAAATTGTGTCAAGTGGATACTCACTTTATTTTCATTGGTTTTAGTTAAAAATTCTAATTATCTCTTTAGTTGTACATCTTCTTATTTATCGTTTGTTTTTACTTTTCTTTCTTTAATTTTTTAATTACTTGTAAAATTTGGAAATACAATTGCAACAATTGAATACTCTTTATATTTTACGTTATATTTTACTAATTAATTCAACCTTAATTATTTATTTAGTTATGTTCTTAATTATCTTTTGTTTCTATTGTTTTCATCAATTGTTCTTTAGTCACGTCTAAAATATGGTGATGAGTTTTATTTCTTGAATTATATGTTTAATTATTTCTAAATATTTTAATGTATACCTTATCAAAATTCGTGAGATTTTACTAGAATTGGAATTCTTATGTACCTATTTTTTCACGCTAATAACTCTTTTTTGTCTCTTAAAAGTTATTATATGATTAATTTTTACATCTTTTAATAAAAATAATACAATATTATTGTCATTATAAATTAATAAAATATGTTATATAAATAAACTTTCATGCAAAGCATGAATTTACAACTAGTTTAATTATACATGTAGGGAGGTTTGATGATATGGCCTTTTCTATTTGGATACATTATACTTATTCTCTTTGAGATTTGTTCAAATAATACTATCATGAACTTGTTCGAATATTACACTCTGCTCCATTTAACCAATTTAACTAATTGTATAATCAACTATTCTAGTAAAATATTCTATTAACTCAAACTAAATACAATTATTTAGTTTATTAAATTTTTTATTTAAATCTTATTTTTTAAAAATTAGCATATGAAATAATGAACTTAATAATATTAACCAAATTAGTAGGTCTAATAGTATAGGGTTGTCGTTAAATCTATAGTCTCTAATTTGAATTCAACTCAAAAATGTTTCCATCTGAAAAATTAGTGCAATTTTAAATATCAAATTTCATCAAAATCCTTTAAATATTTTATTTCCTCTCTTAACTCATTGAAAATGAAAATTTATAAGTATGTTTCTTGGAAAAGAATAATGTTCCATTTACAAGCCTCTCACAAAGTCTCACAAACTTTATTTCTCGTAAATCTCACAAACTCACTCTAGTCCCTTCACATGATCACACCCATTTCCATTACATCAAAATTTATTTATTTTTTAAACAGAACATGTAATAGATTTATAAGATTTGTGAGTGGTCAAGTTTGTAATAGCAGCATTTTTATGTGAGAAAATGGAGCTTGCACATGGTATGAGTGGCTCATGTGAATTTGTGAGGGGTATAATTTATAAGCATAGTATAATTCAATGAGAAGCAATCATCTTAGGTTATTTTTGTAGGTGTCACTCTTGATATGCTAATGTAACTATTTTCATTAATATAGTTAAGATAAAATATACTATATCTACTAAAACTTTCTTATTCCTTATTTTCAGCCATTAAAATTTTAAGACTTATTTATATTAAGAAGACTGAAAGCTATAGTTCATCACAAAGATTAGATTCAAGTTTGTTGCACAAAGTTTTATTCATAAACGGTTGAGGTGGTTGTATATAAATTTAATTAATAAAAATGTTTAAGTAAATTATTTGAACTCTGGTGTTGTCACCACATGAGCAGTTTATTGGTTGTACATGGTTTATAAACAAAGTTTGTGTAAATATTTAAATTAAAGAAGGAAGGCTGCATATGTAATAAAAATAATGAACTGTATATATAAGGAGAGGCTGACATGATCTCTATATCTATACAATGGAATGTTTAAATTTAAAAAAAAAAAATCCCATTATTGCTGTGATAAAACTCGAATGCCATCATCTTTTATGAGATTGACCATGGCTGCTTTGATTCTTGTCTGCAAAAAAGTGGAGAAAAAGAGTGAGAGAGAGCAAATTGATTTGGCATCATATCATTAAGAAAGCACTTCCCTACTGCCACATTTTTGTAGCTATAGGGGAATTTTAAAATTTTTTAAAAGTTTTTTTTAATGTTCTTTAATGATTTTTATTTTATAAAATTAATTAATTATATGTTTATATGATGTATTTTTATTAGAATTTTTTGGGATGTTTTTGTATTTTTTTAAAATCTTTTAAGTTATAAATAAATAGTAAAAAAAAATATAGATGAATAGTAAAAGGAATGTAAAAACATTCAAAAAAAAATTTAAAAACATTTTAAAAAATTTTAAAAAAGAACATAAGAAACAGAAAAAGTAAAAAAACAAAAAAGAAGGGGTGGGGTGTAGGATAATATTTTTCCTTAAGAAAATAGAAGATAAAATGAGAGACATATAATGCCAATTTCGGTTAAGGAGACCTTTAAGCTACCGCCATAGTTTGTGACGTTAGCTTAGGTTTTTTTTTATTTTTTTTATTTTTTAATATTAATAAATTATTATTTATGTTTTTTTTGAATTTTTTAAAATATTTTTATATTTTTAAAATTTTTTACATTCATGAATGAATAATATCAAAAAATTTATTGTGAATAGTATAAAAAAATTAAAAAAATTCTAAAAAAATAAAAAATTTTAAAAAATTCTCAAAAAATTATATGAACTAAACAATAATAATTAATGTTAAAAAGTAAAAAAAAATAAAAATCAAAAATAAAAAAAACATATTAATTTAGTGCCAGAATTATGGTGCAGCGCCACCGTAGTGTTGCCCTTCGGTTAATTAAAAACACATATTGACACAGATGTGAGATGATATGTATGAAAACTGCAATACGATAATATATTCATTATTCAAATATAATTTGAAAAGTCATGTTATCTCTAATTATATGAATATTGGACATGTATTAGACTCCACGTGATCCCGTTTTTAAAATATATGCTATAGCAAGCTATTGAAATCTAAAAATAAGAAAACTTACCTTATGAGATCTTTCCAATAATCATCGCTTGCTTCACCATCCATGAAATCTCCCCAAATTTCGAAGCTCGTTGAAGTGGAAGAAGGGTTAGAGAACTCATTTGGGTTCACCAACTTGTTATCAATTTGCTTGACTGGGGACCATTCAGGTGAGGCTGAAACCAGATTTGGAAGCAAATTTGAAAGTCGTTCGTCATCGTCCCTTTTATCCTCTCTACAACTACTGTTTCCTCCATTGATAAGCTGAAACTCACAGGCTTCTGCTGGCTGCTTAGGGACTTCAAAGTTAGAAAAGTTGGGCTGGTTTTGAGAAGGAAGAAAACCAACTGAATCAAAATGATTAGCCAATCCAAATAGCTCATAAAGATGATGGTCTTGCAGAGGGGATGATGAAGATGATGATCCAAATGCGTTGAAATTGAATGGGTCTAAGTTAGGATTGGCACTAAGGGCTTGAAGTAAGTTCTGAAGCATATGGATTTTGGCAAGTTCTGTGGCATCTGAGTGGAGCCTTAGAGCATTAAGATCATAAGGGTTTGTGAAACTAGAACTGGCAATATTGTTAGCAGCAGCCAGCAACTGTTGGAGATTGGATAGAAGATTAAGGTAATTGTCTGATCTTGGACGGTGGGTCACTGGGTCTAATCCCATTTGCAGAAGCTTTTTCTTCAAATGGGTGTTCCAAAAATTCTTGATTTCGTTGTCAGTTCTTCCTGGTAGATGACCTGCTATAGCTGACCACCTAACAATAGAAATAATTAAGAAAGCTAGATTGAATCAGTATATATCAGTTTTTTTATGTTTCTACAAAGTTGGGTTCATACTTCATAGTCTAAAAAAGTCTAAAGAGGTTTTCATTGAAAGAAAATTTTTAAGCATATCATTTAGGAAATTACTGCCAAAATCGATAACTTTACAAAGAGACGTGTAACTTTGGCCAATGCAGAAGGGAAATAGTGATTTTTTTAAGAAAAAAAGTGTTTCTTTTACTTTGTTATCTTTGTTTGATCAGTACAAAAAATTATTCTAAAATGATAGTAAATTGTATTTATTTTAATTAATGTGGAAGAAAGGCAAAGGAATGGGTGCTTCTCCAGACAGAATTAAAATTAGAAATTGATAATTTTTTAAACAAAATACCTTCACTCAAATGAAAAAAAGTTATAAATAGTATCTTAAATATTAATGATATTACTAAAAGCATTTCTCAAAATATTTGGTCACACGTTATTAATGATATTGCTAAAACTAATTTTTTAAAAAAAAATTTATTATTTTATATTTGTATTGTTTGACCAACACAAAATATTATTTTTAATTAAATAGTAACATTCTTTTTAGATAAAAATGCTTTCGCAAATAAAAAATTTATAAATATTATTTCAAATACGAATAATATTATTAATGTGCTTATTAAGATATTTAATCAAATGCTAAATAGTTTTTTTTTTGGTTATAACTTCTAAAAAAGTGATTCTTGAAGAAAAAAAATATATAAGACGGCCAAAAAATCCCTAATAAAGTTGTTTATGTTCAATGCATTATTTGGGGAAGAGATTTATTATCTGAGAATGAAAAGTGAAATGAATAATAAGATTTGAGAAATTACTTGTTTCCAAGGACTTTATGCAAGTTGATGATGAGTTGCTCTTCTTCCTCAGAGAATTTGCCTCTCTTAATATCAGGCCTGAGATAGTTAGTCCACCTTAGTCTGCAACTCTTCCCACACCTGTTCAATCCTGCAAGATTTGGAAGTGCTCTCCAGCTCCCATGGCCATGTCTCTGAATGTAATCCACCAACACTTTATCCTCTTCTGGGGTCCAGGGCCCCTTCTTCAAACCACTACTTTCATCACAGAATGGTGTTCTCCCCATCATCACTGGAAAAACAAATTAAAAAATGGTGAGGATCAAACTTCTGATATCAAAGCCTTCTAATACTTCATATCAGAATACTATTAGACCCACATGTCATCAAAGTTCTAAGTGTTAATTTTTCTTTTTTGTTACAAAGAAAGGCCATGCTCTGTGAATTGGGAAAGAAAAAATGGCATGGACTAAACTCCTGACATCAAAATCTTCTGATACTTAGAAGTAGTACTACTAAACCCACACGTTATCAAAGCGCTAGGATTTACTTTGATATTCAGGAAGGAGACTTGATTTGTTCCTTTAGCTGTTAATGATGACAAAGGAAGAACAGAAGAATTCAAACCTGTTTATGAAGTGGAGGATAAAGAGAGAGTCCTTGTGTTGGAACTTAATTGAGAATGTACAAGAGAAGGACTTGTTCTATATATATAGAGTGCATGGTGATCTTTGGAAATACCAATGATTTCTATATGGCATGTTTATCATAGAAAATTCCAAGTTTGTCCTGTATTTTCATAGTCAAAGATAATGACCTTCCTGGGCATTTAGAGACTCTCCATACATATATTTTCGTCTACTTAATTATAATGTTTAATTTCAAAGGATACAAAAAAAAAAAAACACTACTAATTAGTCACAATCTTTTCAGTGAAACAGTTTAGGGAATGCTTTTTCTTTGAAAAGACATGCTTATCTAGTTTTTGCCATTCTTAAAACAGATAATCCTCAATCTCTAACTGAAAGAAATGCGATTACTAATTTTATAAGATAAAGAATTTTATTTCCACAAGTATATAATGTGTAGGTAAGCGTTAACTGTATATATACAAATCATAATTTTATCCTTTTTTTATGTCAGATTATAAAACAAACAATTAAAAGTTTCATGAATTTGGGTATTATTATTGCATGCCTATTATTTACTTGTCATAATAATGGACGTCCTTAAGATTCATATCCAATAATCTCTTAAAAAAATTAAGTTATCAATCTTGGTAGTCATTTCATCATTGACAACTTAATTTCTTTAAAGAATCATAAATTCAATTCTAATAATCATCTCATCTTTGTTAGCGTTATGAAATCAAGATCCTAGGACTTAACAAGATCACACCAACTAGGTGAGCCCGCAAGTGAAATTCCCCAGCTTTCTATGTTAGGTGAGGGTTTAAAATTAAATTTAAGAATGCCTTGTAGCAAGTGCAATGACAATTCCTTGTATTGTCATTATGATTCTTACAGTTAGATGCATACTACTGACTACAAGGCCATTGACTTTGATTTTTATTTAATTGGAAGTTTGGAACTCACAACCTCTCATACGTACAATAAAAATTGGTTTACCTTGATACCTCTGGTGTGGCTAAACACCTTTTTTTTTTGTCTTTGTTTTTCTTAATTTTTTAATTTTTTAATATTAATTAATTATTTTTCACATATATTTTTAAAATTTTTTAAATACTTAAAAAGTTTTGTATTTTTTATACTATTCATCCATAACTTTTTTTATTATTCATTCATAAGTTAAAAAATTCTAAAAAAATTAAAAAAATTTTAAAAAAATTCTCAAAAAAATATATGACATAACAAATAATTAATTAATGTCAAAAAATTAAAAAATTAAAAATTAAAAAATATCAAAAAAGTTAATAAAGTTCCCTTGCCACCCACAGTGGGTGGTAGGTTCTTCCCTATCTCTATATCTCTATTATTAAATGTTCCTCAACCATAAAGTCTAAATCTTAAAAGTCCTAATTAGACGTAACAGAAATTTGGCGTCTTTGTTTTTTTTTAAGTATAATTGATATACTAAGTACATCATAAATATTTAATAAAACAAAGAAATCTCCAACTGATCTTGAGTGTTCCATTGGAACAGTTCATCTTCCTTTTACCAAATAATTGGTTTTATAATTTGCATCCATTTTTTGATACCTGTACACATTATATATTGAACCAAATATATTAATTAGATACTTCCCATTGGGACACAAGAATAAATAATGAAAGAAGCAAGTATATATATAATCAATCATATACATGTCACCCCTTATTATGTGAATGGTAAACATTATTTATAATGCAAAAATTAATTAAAAAATAAGCTTGTTGAATTAAGAAAATGTTTGCTTGGTCTGGTTAGGGATAAAAATAATTCTTGGCCTTTTATAAGAATTAAGAGTGTGTCAGGTAACTAATTTAAGAGAGGAAAATTATAATATTATAAGATATTTCAAATACTTTACGGTAAATTATTTTGTTTAAATAACTAATCAAATAATTTTAAAAACTCCAAAAAATTTAATCATCGAATTATTTAAGAGAAATTCAAACACTTTACTTTTAGTTTAAGGTGGAACTTTAAATTTTACTTTTAATTTCTTATCTTTAGTAATGTTCCAACTCTAACACCCAAACTCTGGCACGAAGCCAAGACTGAAATGAAAATTTTTATTATTTAAAAAATACAATATATTTTTTGTAAAAATTAATTATCCAAACATATTATTTTACAAATATAGAGAACTCAATGGCTAACAATTCAATTTCTGCTATAAAATTCTAAATTACATCATCCAAACACGGCATTAATTTCTTTGGAAGAATTTAGTTCTTGACACATTATCAAAATATTTAGATAAAGTAAACAGGAGTTTTCTCTTTAGTGCCTCCATTTTTAATTAAATTTAATTCAGCACGAAGGACTTGTGCTTTTGCTTTTTTCATATAGATAAATCAATGGGATGATTTGGTTCTTGACTAATCTTAGGTACATCTTCGTTGGTATGTATATCTTTCCACTTAGTAGAATCTGGATAGGAATTTTTAATTAAGGACTACTTCAAAGGCTTTAATAATTTAAAGAAAGTTGAAGAATTGTTTTACTAATATTTTATAACACTCTTCTTAGAAAGTCATTTAGGTTTGAAATGTGAACAATACAAACTCACTTATCTTGTACTAAACTTTTAATTTAACTAACAGGAAATAAAATAACAGAGATACAACTCTGATCTTGACCGTTAGTTTGAAAATATCAACATGCATTTTTAAAAAATAAAGAGTAAATTATTGTTTTGATCTTCAAATTTTTTTTAAATTCTAAATTTGGATTTCCAATTATTTTTTAATTTAATTAGTCCTTTAATGTGTATTTTTATTTTTTAAAAAGTCACTTTGAATATATATATTATTTCCTCCTAATTTAGTCCTAGAAAAACTTTTTTGAAGATTAAAATACTTATTGAAAGACAAAATTTGAAAAAACATTTGAGAACAAAATTAAGAATTAAGAATCTTTTAAGATGGTATTTTATAATTATATTCACACCAAAAAAAAATTGAATCTCAATAAAATATCGTTATCAAATAAGTGGTCCTAGAGATATTAGATCATATTTAACTGAAAATGTATTCTCTCTACTTCCAGTCATAATATAAAAACTGGTATTAATAACAAAGTCTTAGTAAAAGTTTTCCACCATCATGTAGGAATATGGATAGAGTTGAGGTAAACTACTATACCTAACTGCACGAAAATTCTAAAATGCAGATTGTCAAAGCATGTCCTCGTATCATTGTCTTCTTCTCTAATGGCGTCTGTGAATTTATTTCATATCTATGGGATGAAATGACACTGATATATAAAGATTGACACACTTATATGTTACACTTTTCAAGATGTAATTTTTATTTATTTAATTGTTAAAATTAAAATTATTACCATCTTGATATTATGCATCAAATTTTAAAAGTCCGCATTAAATAAGAGTGTTCAAAATTGATTTAAATGGATTATATTAAATTAAATTGTCAAAAATTTGATTAAAACCGGTTTGATTTAGTTTTTTTTTTTTAAATGAAAACTGAACCAAACTAAAAAACTGATTATTATATATATTTTCATGATTTATATATATATATATAAGATATTTTTGTTATTTTATTTATTAAAAATTAATTTCTTTGATTAAATATTTAATTTTTATATATTTTAGGCTTATGAAAACTATTTTTTATATATTAAAATATTTATAAAATAAGCCTTAATTAACTATAATTTAAATCATGTAAACCTAAATTAAAAAAAACTTAAGAAAATAAAATTAACTAAATTGAATCGAACTAGACTAATCTTTAATAATATGGTTTGGTTCGATTTTGTCAATTTAAATATATCTATTAGTTATGCTTTTTTATATACAAATATTAACCGAACTAAATCGACTAACATCTTTGATATTAAACATATGTTAAATATTTATATAAGATACAACTTGACACTTGTATTTGATCACTATAAATCTTATTTATATTACAATATTTACGGTTGTATTATGTTTTATATGATATATTTCAGTGCTTATATATACTTAGTGATTTTATACATTCAACACCTGCTTTCCTTTTATGAGTGACTCCTATATATGCATATATGCAAATATGATTCTAGCTAGACACTTGAAATTTATGGCCTTTAATTCAAATTGGTTATCATTAACTAATAATGGCTTCCTAGTTTAGCTGTATTGTTTCCTTAGACATGAAAAGACAAGGGAAATTCATCTTCAAACATATTAGGAAAAAGGTTTAAACATATTAGGGTAATTAGGATGAGTTCGTCAAATTAACAGGTGAAGAATATGAAATTAATAGATGCCAAAACTGGTTCATGTTCACACCTTGAGTCATTTTCAAAAAGGTTTAAATTAATTTCAATTAATTAAATTTGGGGCAGATTGACAAAAGAATTAAAATCAATGTTTTAAAAATTAGATTTATCATTGAACCAGAGCAATGAGCCACGTTAAACTGCAGTAAAATAAGATAAAAATAACTAAATAATATATTTTAATATGAATTATCATTAAATTAATTAATTATACAATATATATATATATATATAAATTCATCATCTTACATCATATAATATTTAGTAATCAATAACAGTGATTATATAAAATTTAATAAAATATAAAATAAAGTAAAACACGCGTGTGTATATTATTTATGTACATTAAAAAATGGTAAAAAAGTATTATCTTGAACTTAAAAATTCAAAAATAAGAGGCTAAGACAACGTTATTTCAATAAAAAGAAAGAACACAAAAGTAATAAATAAAATCATGTTAATCGGTCTTGTTTTTTTTTTAAAAAAAAAACATTATTTGACCAGTTTTTTTACTAATTGTTTGTCAGCTAATTTTATGAGTTTAACTTGATTAATAAAAGGACTAATTTATTAGTTTTTCAGTTCAATCAGTCGGTCCAATTTTTAAAATGATTTTATTTACAAAAAAATGCACTAAACCAATATAAAAAAATTGTGCATAGACATCTCAAAATACTTTTAGGTTCTACCGAAAAATCGCCGTATAAATTTAATCTATAAAAAACTCAGAGACTAAAGTCAATGAAAAGTAGTCATGAGTCGTGCACATGATTGTATTTTAGTGAGTCTTAATTTTGACATATAAAAATTAATAGACAAAGTCTATAATATTTATATAATTAATTAATCCAATACACCTATCTTAAATAAGTTACAGTCTATTTAAAAATCTTAGTGACACTTCTTAGGTCTTAAATACCAAAGGACTTTATGTGACAGATCCAGAAATTTTAATTAGTAGAGGAAAGAAGTAAACTTAAATATTTTTATTAGAAATGAGAAGCAATCTGGTAATCTTTTTATTTTGGTTAAGAAACCCTTAATTGTTTTTCTGCTTCACCTGCCAAAGATCAAATTCCAAATATTACAACTAAAAACAAAATTTCTATTTTCTTTATTTTATTTTATTTTATTTATTGCTAAACAAAAATTAAAAAAAGCGCCGCTAATGTAGCGGCTTGTTGAGCATTTGACAAACTCACACCATCCATTTCAAATGGGATTTGTCCAGAGTAGATAAAAACTCTAGTAAGAAAATTAAACACAAGCTTTTGAATAAAATTAAGTTAGAATAAAATTAAGGATAAAATTATGATAAAAATGGTATAAAAATTAAGTACATCAAGAAACTTTTGAATTCTATCTAAAAAAAATTAGTGGAATATAATTGACTAAAAGAGTTGTGATAATTTGACTTATGTGTGAGTAGCTTAGCTTCCAAATTTGTACGGGGACAAAAACTAATTTTTACATATATAAATTAAGAGAAATCACATTGACTCCGCCCTCATTAACGTGGATCTACCTAGTTAGATCTTTTTTAAAATAATTTATTTTTTAAAATAAAAATTATAAACAAAATTAAAAACAAAAAATAAAAAATAAAAACTTACTCCAAGAGTATTTGGAGTAAGAATACTCTTTGGAGTAGGATAGGAATCACCTTCTATCATATCCCTTGCCCTAGTATTTCCAACGCATTGCATTCCTTTATAGCAAAAACAAATCTCAATCTTTTCCTTCTAGACTCATAAGACATTAGTGTTTAAGTAATGATATTTATTTATATTTTTTTACACCTTTTTCACACTTCACTTTTAATTATATATATATATATATAATAAAATAATGATGATAATAAGTAATAAATAATAATAAAATAATATATATGAGATGAGGTGTAAGAGTGGTATAAAAAAAATAGTATATGAATATCACTACTTTATTTAATATTTTTTAAAAATAAACAGTGACATCATCGACTTAATAGTCAATGGGGGGTTAAAGGAATGGTAGACCTTCCCAGGGGGTTTTCTCCAAACATTACCTCATTAACCACATTTACAAGCCACTTAGCTTTGGTTTTATAAGTTTACTAATATTTTATCACATTTTAATTAGCTAAAAGAACCCCTTTTTTACTTAAAAGTTTCAAAGTATTTGGAAAACTTTTCCAACAACGTGCAATAACAAAATGATATGGTTTTATTATTTGTTCACTTGTTGAACTAGAATTCCTTGAATAGGAATTTAAACTGTTTAATATATTTTTCATGTTTAGTTGCCCACTTTGTAGATGTTGATTTGCTAGAAATAGATCACTAATTTAGTTAAAAATCAAATGGATTTTAATAATTAGGTTACTTGAGGATATTGGCCATTGTTTCTCAACCTAGGTTGTTCAACTTATTAGTCCTATAAAATCTTTCCAGAAGGTTCTTTCCACATTGTGATTAAAATTTACCAAAAATTGTTGCAAGAGTTGGTACAAAAGAATAATTTGCACAAGAAAATAAGGTTTACCAAATTGGTTGGGAGATTAGTTGAAAAGACGATGTAAGAGTTAGTTTACTTGAGGACTTCGACGTACTCTGAAAGCAACCATTTTAATGTTGTCTTCTTTTTACCATAAAGATTGATCGTTGTGTACCATTTAAGTGCATGTCACAAGTAAATTCAAGAAACCTACTCAGCAGCAGAGTGAGAGACGATGAATTAAAGTGCCTATGATTGTTGGGGGATGGGGTGTGTGTAATGGGTCGTTTTAAGTTTTGACCTTTTTTTAGAGTAAAACATTTTCAAAATGTATTAATTATACGATTTTTTTATTTATTATGAAATATATATATATATATTTTAAATTAAAAAATATTACAACATAATTTAATTTTAAAAAATTTAACCTTAATTAAATTATTTATATGTCTAATATACCCTTTGTAAAAAAAACAAAACAAAAAGCTTATAAACTTCAAATCACTTAATTACTCATTTATTCTCAATAATATTGACGTAGAATAAGAAATAAAAACACATTAAATAATTTTTTATAATAAATAGTAGACAAATTTTAAAGTTTAAACATATTAAAAAATTTTTAAAAATTTTTTATAATAAATAATAAGCATATTTAAAGGTTCTCAAGAGTATTTTAAGCATATAAATAATTAAATTAAATTAAATTATAATATTTTTTTAAATTTTAAGAAAAGTATATTTAGTTTTCATAATAAAAAATATAACCATGAAACCAACCTCTACACTACTGTCCAGGTCTGGGTTGAAAATTTTTTATTTTTGTTAACCTGAACCATCTTAACTCGCATTGTGAGTTGGGTTATGTTTACGGATTGAGAATAAAATAAACAAATTTAAAATAATACAAATAACATTCAAAAATTAAAATATCATTTAAAAATAATAAAATTACTAATATAAATATAAAAAATCTAAAAAGTGAAAAAGGAAGGTCTTGATATTTTCCATTTAATTATATTTTGCAAATAATCTGATGTTGTTCTCGAAGGTCTCTTCTGAGCAGATTCAAATTATCATTAAATGTTTCTCTAGAAATGTTAATCATTTGAGAGCTATGGCAACATTGAGTTGGGTTTCAAGTTCGCTGCTGACTTTGGAAAGTGCTTGGATGTCCCTTTGCATCGCAAAAGGGTTACGAAGAATACTCAGTACATAACTGAGAAGGTGCAAAAATCGTCTGAGTGTCTGAAAGAGATCTACTCTAAATATGGCAGGGCGCATTACACTCTGAAATTCAATATTATCTTCTCTTCCTCTCTATGCCTTTAGTGCTAGTAAGTTTTATTGATGACAATTTGTCTAATAAGGTGTTTGCTAATGCTTTATTTGAAGATTCAAATTGTTCATTAATAATACTTTTTTTTATATTCTTGACATTTTGATAATTATGTATCGACTCACAAATGCTAGTCATAATACGAAATTTGATAAACATCTTACTCAATTGATTTGGTTGCTCCCATTAGTTGTACAATGCCATCTCAGTTAGAGTACTTGTAGCTATGAGTGCAGTCGACTCATCCTTATGATTTACGAAGAACATAATCAAGGTTGTTGATTATGGCTCATATTAAGTTTATTGCATATGGGCTTTGTAGGTGAGTTAAAGTTAGTGTTTGGGCTGAGCC
>JASKGM010055661.1:0-12563 GCA_034509205.1 Ceratonia siliqua | reverse complement strand
TAAAAAAGTATTATAATTTATTATATAATTCACGTTCCATATCAAGAGAGAAATGATATATGATATCTTAAGTTTCAGTCAAAAAGATTAGTGTTAAAAGGTGTTATATTAAGTACAAAGCAACCAATGACTAGCCAACTAATTAAGTACCACAAATTTGGCTTTATTTTGTTGTGGATCTTTGTTAGGTTTTAATTTAAATATTTAATTAACATAAATTTCAAGGAACTTTTTTTGGATAATTAAATCCAAAATCCTCCTTTTTGAAAATAGATGAGAGTTCAAGAGGAGAGTAGGTTTTAATCATGTCTAAAATTCAAAATGGACGATAATTCCTTTAATTAAGTAGCGTGTTTGAGTTGAAACTGGAACTTTTATTTGCTGTACTTGTGAAGATGAAGATGATGACCCAGAAATTAAAACCAAAATCCTATAAAGCAATTGTTTCCTATGCTTTTAGTTGTTCTACTTTCCAGTACAAGTAGTTTTCAAACCAGCTATGATATGATATATCAAGAGTTTTAAGAACCAAAATTGTATAAAACGTGTGAAACATGCAAAGATTTCAAAGAATAGTTAGACAACATGTGACATATATCTAGCCCACAAAACATGGCCAAATTGAACATGCCCAGTACTTGTTACTAAATCAAGGTTATGCTCGAAAATTATTTCATGTAACCGTTGCACTGTGCCACTTGTGCTGACATGGTATAACATTTCATTTAAATTTTGCTAAATAAATTTTTTAACCGGCTCAACATCTTATTCGAAAAAAAAAGAACAAATAACTGCTAATTAATGAATTAATTGTAATAACTTGTAAATTAAGTGATGATTTGGTTAAATAATTTATTTGGTTTGATTTAAATGAAACGATATATAATATGATATAACCGTTATATAAAATAATTTTTCAGTGTTTTAATGACACCTCTTATAATCTTAAATATCAAAAGGCTTGATGATCAGGGGTTCGATCTTACCATTTTGCTTCTCAATTCTTAGCAGTTGCTCTTTTATATAACCAAAAAAATAAAAAGTGCTAATTAATTAGAGATAAGAGAGATCTATGTTGAGTGAGTAATGCACTATCTAGGTAATGTGTACACATACATATGTTCATTTTTTTCCTTCACTAGATAAGACTTTGCAGCTGAAACTGCTGTTTCTCCGCATATATATATATAAGTTCATACTTCATAGAGATGATCAGATCACATTTCGTACTGGATTTTGCATTCTTATGGAGTTAGATTTGCTTCTACTTTTTGGGGAAGCAAATGGAATTCAAAAATGACTTGGTTGATGGAGACAAGGATATATGATGATGATGATGATGATGATGCAAATTCATTTGTTTGTTTGTTAGCTAGCTGGGTATAGCTCCTTAGAAAGTTGAATGAATCTATTTAAGATAAAGCAACAACTTGTTAATATTTTTTTTTCCATTTAGATCAGTACAAATACTTCTAAATTATTTAAACTTCGTATTATTAGATTACACTCAGTGATTTTATTTTATTTTTCTGTTATATTGAAGCTCAATGCATTGGAAAAGAAAAAAAAGTAGAGATCAAAACCCTAACATCATACATTTGATACTTAATGAAGATCAGAAGAGATGCTGCTAAATCCACATATATCATAAATTAGCTATAACTTGTTGATTTAATTAATAACCACATAATTTTAAAGAAAAAGTTTAACAGTGAGGAACATCTACTTGATATTGTCTATAGATATTTGACCTTTCTTCTTCCAGCATTTGATTGATTGTGGCCTTTTAGGTTGGCGTTATTTGCAGCTTTTTTAGTTATGTGGGGAACGCACTAGAACCCTAAAGAACCAATAAAATGGTTCAGTCAAGGCCAGAAATTGTTAATTGGGAATGCTCTAAGATATAAAATGGGCTTATATATGTGCAATGTCTTTTTCCAAATTTTTCTTTGTCTTTTCTTTTACGCATTGAATAGGATTTGAACTGATGGATCCATTCTTTTGTTCTTTAATCATATGGAAACTGTACGTGAAAATGAATATATATATATATATATTAGTTCATGCATTCCTCCATGAATTCTCTGAGATGGACCATTTCTTTGGAATATTGGTAGAAGCTTTGTTTGAGGAGACTGATATGAGGCTCTAAAGCTGATTCAGAACTTTTCCTATGAGGGAGATGACTCAATGTTTGCAAATTTGTAGAAACTCTATTAGGTTGTATTTAGATCTACTTAATTTAAAATTTCATGAAATTTGAAACAAACAAAAAATTAATTGTTAATGTTTAATTTCTTAAATTTACAAAACATTATGGGTTAATTAGATCAAATGCTTATTATTAGGTCCAAAGTTATAACTGTTATTCAAGACATAGCCCAAGGTCGTGTTTCAATTGTAACTCGACCAGTACTTGAGCTTATACTATTAGACAATTACTGTCACACATTAGCCATTTTGTTTGGATAATTAATTATCACAAAATAATTCACACATTTTATATATTTTTCAATAATTAACTTGTTTTCATAATTTTTTTACAAATGGAGTAGAGGACTCAATTTGGATCGAGTCTAGTAGCCAATTTCAAGTCTAAGTCTAGGAGTCAGTCCATGTCTAAGTTTACGAGCCTAGGTTTGGTCTAGGTTTGAGAGTTGGGTTTGAGTCTGAGAGTAGATCCACGGGTCGAGTTCAGGTTTGGAAGTTGGGTTTGAGTCTAGGTCCAAGAATCAGGTCTGATTTTGGGGTTAGGTCCTAGTCTAAGTTTGAAGCCACATTCGAATATGGGGTTGAGTTTGAACTTACATCCAAGTTTAGGATCAAGTTCTGGTCGGGTCCAAGAGTTAAGGCTAGGTCTAAGAGCGAGAGTCGAGCTGGGATTGAGATATTTTTAGTAGTAAGAAATTATTGAATGAATAATTTAAAATTTCACTTAAATGTGAATTATTTGAAATTTGTAAAATTCTTTGATTAGTTATTCAAATAAGAGCGAATCAACATTTTAATTATTTAAATTTACACTTTCTCTCAAAATAGTCCATAACTTTTAAAATATCTCAAAATGGTCATCCATTTTTACTTTTGTCATCAAATTAGTTCCACCCTTAGTTTAAGTAACAGAAATGTTGAGATTCAAATTATAAAGTATTTTGTGGTAAAGTATTTAAATTACCCTATATATAAAATTAATTTTTCCTTTAAATTACCTCATCCAAATACACCCTTAATTTTTCAAGCAATTATTAGTTTACACATGATTTATTGAGTTTTTTTTAAGGGAAATTATATGTAATTTACCCAAATAACAATGGAAGCATAATCAAGTCAAACTATTTAGAGATTTCAAATTAAAGCTAAGGCGTTAGCATAAAAATCTACATATAACTTCACTTAACCTAATTCTGTTAAGAATATTTTATTCAGATTTTGTTCTTGAAAAAAATTAATATTATAAATTAGAATGATAGAAATACCCTAACTTAAAATACTCACTCACTCAGCAAGACGGTGAAAGACGGTAAATAACAAACAATTTCAAGTAATGATACTTTTAAAATAGAATTTTTTTTAAGTAATAATACTTTTAAAACAAAATAAAAAGAAATTTTCTTAAGTAAAGATATTCTTAAATAAGAAAAAATGAACTTTTTTCAAGTAAATATATTTAAAAAAATTCAAGTAATGATTATTTTAAAACAAAAATAATAATTTTTAAAGTAATTATATTTTAAAAACAGAAAAAAAACTTAACTAATGATATTTAAAAAAAGGAAACTTTTTTCAAGTGATGATATTTTTAAAACAAAAAAAATTATTTTTTAAGTAATGATACTTTTAAAACAAAAATATATACATTTTTCTTCAAGTCATGATATTCTTAAAACATATTTTTTTTAAGTAATGATATTTTTTAAAAAAATTTCAAGTAACTATATTTCTAAAACATAAGGAAAAAAAGAATTGAAGTAAAATAATAAAAAAATATTTTGATCATATTATGTACAATCAATGGCATTTTAGTTATAGTATACAAAAAAAGTTTTTTGACCAAAAAATAGCAATCAACTTTAACGTCAGTTAAAAAATTGAGTTTAGTTGTAATTTATTTTTAATTTATATAAAAATACTGTCTAATTAAACCATTTTTTAAAGAATGCAGGAAGATTTTACTCAAGACAAAAAAGTAATATATGTTCTTCACAATAATATTGTAGGAAGTTTAAATATTTAAATCCTTTTTGTATATTAATTATTCAAAACTTTCACCACCAGTGTTTTTATATTATTCTTTACTTCTTTTTCACAATAAGAACAATTTTTTTTTATTTTTATATAGCACGGCCAAACATAACTAAATTCTTAATTGTCAACCTCTTACTTATTACTATTACTAGTGGAAAGAAATTAAAAAGAATTTGAAATTTCATTATTTGAAATATTATTTATAATTTTTAAAATCCTTTGGTTATTATCCAAACAAAGTATTTCGCAGTAAAGTATTTAAAATATCTTATAAAATTAGTTTTCCCCTTTAAAGTACCTCATCCAAACAAACTGTATATATATTTTTTTAATTTTCCACAGAGTTATACAAAAGCATAAGAAAATAATTAAAAGCTACCAGTGTCAATCTATTCTTTTTATTTTAATTAAATTTAAATTAATTAATATTTTTACAAAATTTATTGATTGTCATTTAATTAAAAATGAATTAATATCTGATTGTTTGTAATCTATTTATATAAGATATAATATATTTTTATTTCAAAATTAATAAAATTAAAGAGATAGTGGGGAGTTGCTAAATAACGACTACTCAACTTTTTTTTTCCCAATGTAAAATTATATACATAAAAGACTCCAAAAAAGACCATATATAATAGTATACATGAATTAAAATAATTGAAAATTTTAACATTTAAAATTGGATAACATGCATATGCACTTTTACCAGAAAATAGATAAACTTTATGAATGAAGTAATTATATAGATAAAACCAAATAGATCAAGTCCCCTGTTTGAAATCAATCAGCAGACAGAAGTGGATAAGATCCAATATTTCCCAAAAAATAAAAAAATAAAAAATCCAATAGGATATAGATGCTTAAGAAGAAACATATTGAGTCCCAAAATCTTAAACTTCATATTACAATTATAATAAATTAAATAGTTGAAGCATGAATAAGATTAAGCACTCAGCCTGCAAATCCTAATTAAAAGCCAAAAGCACTTTCTACTTTCTCCTTTCTAGCTAGAATTACTTGTTCAGTGGGAGTTACTCCAAAATTGTAATGAAAAAGCCCAGTTTGAAAAGGTTGACTGAGTGCTCAAAACAGCTGCTAGAAGTTGAGTGGCGGCTTGTAAATGAATAACGAACTGTCGTTTCCATGTTGTATCACTTCAATGATACGTATACGACACAATCACAGCATGCACAGAAAAATTTTCAAGGGATAAGATGCGTTTTGTTGCAACTAAGTATCACACATTCATATGGATGACTCCATTAAAGTTATGAGTCAAAGTGAAAAAAGTGCAGAAAGTTAAAAGAAAGAAAACAAGAAAGAGATGGTTAGGCTTGCTGCTTAAAGAAGAGGCTGAAGATTGTCCATGTGTTAAGGTTTATAATTATATAGGTGATGTCAATAATATTGTATGATCTACAAGTCAACTTATAGCTAGCATTTGTCGTCAATGTCAGTCTTTTAAGATTAACCTGAGTTTGATCTCTACCTTTGGACCTTTCCACTATCATTTTTACCCTAAAATTTTTTAGTAGGCTTGTGTCATCTAGTGTCATAAAATGACATTATTTTGAGTTATATTTCATACTTACTTAAAAGATTTTTTGTTTTACGAAAAAAAAAACTTGTTTAGCACATTATTTTATTAATTGTTTTTAAAAAAATGTTTTCTAAAATTGTAATTAAGAAAAGGAAAAACTAAGAACCAATTCAAGATATTTTTCTTCTTTTTGTTCTAAAATTCATTTGAAAACACAAAAAACACATTACCCCGACTCCTCCTGATTTCCCTAAATTTCCCTACTTGTTCAATAGTTTGCCCTAACCAAGCACCCCATTTTTTGTTTTAAAAAAAATGTTCTCAAAATTTATATCCAAATAATTTTTTTTTTTGATTCTACTGAAACTATTTTTAACTTTTGTTCTAAAAAATTGTTTTTAAAACACAATAAAATGGAAACACTTCCAAAGAGACCCCTTATCCCATTGTTTTAGCTTTTACTAACAATTTTTATAAATATCAATTATTACATTATTTTCTTTGACAATTTTTAATTATTATACCCAATATAAAAATATTAAATATCATTATTATGGTATTTAAGAATACTAAAAAGGAGAGTTATGATTAGAAGAAGGAGATGAATGAATGTATTTGGGAGAGACGATCAGAGCATTGAAGTAATATGCAATGTGACCTAACTGCATGCTCTATTTTGTAGTTTCATTGTTAATGTGAGGTTTTGCTATTTGGTTCTGAAAAGTTATTTGTTCTCTTTTGTCACAAAAGGAGCTAAGGCATATATGCATCCACAAAATGTGGTGGTAATCAAACTCTAATTGTTTTTTTTTTCTTTAGAAGAGAGATATAATGTGTTCCAACTTCAAAATGAAAGACTTTTGATTTGCATCACCAACAAGAATCAAACTAAAAAACTCTAATTACCACTAAAAAAATTGAATCCAAAACTCTTTGCCCCGACATAATTTGATCTTATTAATTAAATTAAACCCTGTTAGCTTATGACAAAAAATTAATTGATGATATTATTACTAGCCCATATATTATTACATAATTGAGCGATGGATTTTAACAAATTTAAGGTAATTTAAGTTTATTGTCAATGTTATATTTCTCAATAACTTTTATTTACTTTGCTTTTCCAAAGAAGATATAAAATCCTGGCAACAAATCCAATTCAATAGTGTGTCCTCTATTATAACTAATTAATTAACTTGTAATGAATAGTATCCCATTTTTATATTGAAGGGGATTCTTTTATGGGTTTTAACTTCACTTTATATTATCAAAAAAAAAAATCAGAAGTTTCCCACAAATTTATAAAGTGGAAGATGAAGATTTTATCTTGTTCTAGATATGATTAACAAACGTGGAACTTATTTATAAGATAAATTATTATGTTTGTTCACTAGTTCTCTAACATATATTTTTAATTAATTAACGGTGGATCATTAGCTCCATACAATTTACTTTTTGCTCTCAATTATCAGACTTGAATAAATATTAATGTCACTCTTCTCTGAATCTATACCTAACTGAGCTGAGTGTGCTGGCTTTCCCTCATCATAGGTTCTTCAATTTACAGTTGGAGAGATCAAGAAGAACAAAAACAATGGCAAAGGAAAAAAGTTGAAACCTTTCTCTTTTTAAATTCCTTTAGAAAGCATTTCATCACATATCCCACTACTTCTTATTTGATCTATTAAACAAAGCACTTTCACACATTCAATATGCTTATATAATATATGTATAAGCTTATCTCAAAGAAAAAAATATATACATTGTATTTGATTATTGAAAGATGATATTTACACATCAATTTGATATATTATAATTTTTTATATCATTTTTATATTTGCCTGTTTGATAGTATGATATCATTTAATTTTACCCTTTCAGATAGATCATGAAAGAATAAAATTGAAACAAAATTATACTAGAAGTACTAAAATAATACAAAAAATATGTGAAATATTAAATTAATAGTGACATATTTTTCAATTTGATACCAAATATAATTTCTTATATCGTTCCAATTTCACATTTTAAGATATTAAAGATCATAAACAACTAATCATGAAATGATAAAATTAAAATGAAATAATTATACTCTGAGACTCAGAGTATTTAAATTAATAGTGACATTATAGAAATAAATAAATTAAAATTTTCATAAGTGGTATGGAATTAATTGGAAGTACACAATTTTATTTATTTTTTTAATTTTTTAATGTGAATGGAAAGTACCCTTTGATGTGTGATCCATGGTTAATGAGCCAAGGTTCTTACCACAATAATGTTATGTACTTTTACGGATTTATCTTCTAAAGTACATATAGAGGACAGATGAATTTGTTCATTATGGAGGGGAATTTTGGGCATATTTAGGCTATTTATTCCCTGAACCCTAGAAAGAAAAAGAAAAGAAAAGAAAAGGAAAACTCATGTTAGTTATGCATTTTTTTAAGGCATAGAATTGTACGTAAGTATTCTTATCCAGAACCCAGTTTAAAGTCTTTCATGGGCTGAAAGTGCGTGAGAATTATCTTGATAATTATATACAAAATTAAATATCTGGAATGCACCCATTAGGTTCTATCTAATTAGAATAATAATCAATTATTTAAATTTTATAATAATATAAATGCAGTGTTTGGGAGCCGAGAAGGTGAGAGTTAGATTAGAAAACTATAATTAAATAACCCAAAATGCTAGATGCCCTAACACTCATCCAAATCCTCTAAAAATCTTTAAAAGGTGATTCTGATTCTTTCTCAGAAACCAAAAGAAAATTTATATTCTTAATTTATCCTAGTACACGTGACAGATACATGTCATATATTTTTGTCTCCCCATATTTTACAATGCTTTTCCTCAATACAAGGAACATGTATATGCCAGATTCTATCTGGTAAATATGCATTAATATATAGTTTATATATAACTTATAGTTAAAGTTAGGTCATTTTGGAAATAAAATCGGAATAATATTAAGAAGAATGGAAGTGGGAGGTTACATCCAATTTTTACCTCCTTTGGTGATCATGGAGATGATAACGAAGAATATAAATATATTAATTATTTGAGGACAACAAAAAGTGAATATAAAGGTAATAATCTTTAATTGTGAAAATTCAGAAAAGAAAATTATGATGATGGAATCTTAATATACTGAAAAAATAATTGTCTTTAGGAATACTGATCAATTAATTTCTACCCCCGAGATTTGTTTTTACTTGAGAAATCCATTTTTTCCCAAACCAAACTTAATTAGTATATTAATATTAATTTGCCGGTCATAATCATGTTTGGTTCTAGAGAAACTTTAACTAGAAGCATGTAGTAGGAATATCCAGACCTAAACTAATTCAAAATTGCTCTATTATTTTTTCAAGTCTATGAGGGACAAGTAGAACTATATCATTTGGTTGAAATCAAACGAATCTTACAAAAAACCAAACCATTTTGGTTTATCTTTTAGACTCTCTGGAGGATTTCGACTATTCCTTATAATCTACACGTCATGGGAATCAGAATCCATATATATGAAATTTTGTAAATAATTATTCAAAGTTTACAAGTTTTCTCTAATTCATATATTAAGATTTAATTGTACTTTTAGTTCCTTTAATTTATTCAATAAAGTACTTTAATTCTTCTCATTTCATTTTGAATATATAATGACATCTTCTATTTTTCTTATTGAAGCAATTTAATTAGTCTTCTAATAATAACTTTAAAATATTATCATTTCAAAAATTATCAATTAAAGCAATTAAAAAATAACTAGAAGAGATAAATATGTTAACGAAAAATATATTTTAAAATAAGTGGACACTATGGGACGGTAGCTTAAGAAATATTGTTTCTATCCCTCTCTTTTTTTTGTCCTGATTCTTTTAATTTCTGATATTAATTGATTTTTATATTATATATATTTTAAGAATTTGTTAAAATATTTTGAAATATTTTTAAAACATTTTTATACTGTGTGTATTATTCATTCATAATTTTTTTTGAATTTATTTTTTTTAAAAAAATTTTAAAAATTTTTAAAAAATATATGACATAAAAAATAATTAATTAATACCAAAAAATAAATAAAAAATAAAAAAATAAAAAACAAAAGAAATGAAAAGTGAAGATAAATAAATTAAGCTAAAGCCCCCAAAATAACTTAGAACTTGCCTTTAAAATATTTCTAATTAATTGATTTAAATTAAAGAGACTGAATTATTCTAATATTAGTGAAAGGACATATAATAACTGCTCAAGTTGAAATTACAAGAACTAAATATTGTTTAACTTATTAAATAAAGTAGTTAAGTCGGAATAAAAGTATAATTGAACTTATTAATAATCCATACTTTATTTATGCAGAAAAAAATATTCCTTAATGGGTATTAATTAAAAGATTAAATTAAATGAAACGTTCCGACATATGGTACTAATTGATTTAGTTACATTTCACATCAATCTGTCCATTATGTTTCCCTCTATAGAATTCAGTGGCTCCTAACATCTCTAGAAGAATCAGAACCTCTTAGGCAGGCCTAATTTCAACACAAGAAGAGTATTATAAGAAAAGAAAAAGTATTAATTATAATTATACAGTACAAAAATAATATGCAAAGGATATAGCATATACTTTTTTTCTTGTTTATACAATAAAACTATCCTCCAATCAATCTAGATTTCTTCCTGAGCGATGAACGTATAATTTTCCATAATAAAAACATATGGTGGCTATTTTTCTAGGGTTTTAAAAATCAAAGACATATTTTAGAATCTTTTTTTGACGTGTTTAGGAAAAGTAGTATATGCCCTAAGTTACTGAATCATGATCTGTTAATTTGCATGTGTGGGAGCTGAGGATAATATAATGAAATGATGGGTACTTGAATTAAATTATTCCTGTAGCCATGTCGAAAGGAGACAGCATATGGGAATTATTATTATTACTAAAGTGGGATATTCTTATTTCATATCAATTTTTTCCTTGGAATTTTCATTTAATGAACCATAATCAAGAGAATCATATTCTGAGAATTTTCCGCAAATGCTTATGCATGTTTGAGTTCAGTCAAAAACAAAAGAGTACATGAGTTTTTTCTTTATGCATGTCTCTTGTGGTATTGTATTTTATAACCGTATTGGTGAAGAATGAAATTACAGAATTAATATTTATTTTAACATTTAATTGTGTAATTATCAATTAGGATTTATTAATTTATAAATAGAAATTTAAGGTAATTATAATAAATTGATTTGAGAATATTTGAAGATTTTGTTATTTTGTTTTATTTCCCCTAATTCAGGTATTCCCAAAAGTATCATACTTTCCTTATTAGGATTGCATTACATGACATTTTTCTTTCTTTTTTTGATAAAAAATATCACGTAACGCAATTCCAACGACATAAATATAATACTATTGTAGTACATTATACTTTTTTCTTCCCATAAGTGACTAATGAGATTTTGATTTTTTTTCTCTACTACTATTATGAGTTAGTACTTTAAAATTATTTAAAGCGTAAAAAAAAAAAAAAGATCACATAAAGTAACGTTGTTAAATATAGTGTTTCTAGACACACCTAAAGAAAATTATCTCAAAAAAAAAAAGATCAGAATTTTCTGGGGAACTAACCCTCTATATTTGGAGGAAATGGGGGCTGAATTCAAGATGGTATCATATTTAGATTACTTTGTGAGATTTACTCACTGTAGGATGACGAATTCTAGCTCATGCAAGAATGAAAATTATTCTGGAAAAAAGTTAATAATTGAATTTGGTACGTGGAACTTTATAATATTATGTAATATTCTTCTCTCTCAATATTTCCTAATTTGTTGAATCGAATTTCTTATAGACATTAATTCTTTTTATTTTCTAGGTGATTGAAAAAGGAATCTAGGTCGACAAGGATTTGTCCATATCAAGTTTAAAGACAAAAGGGAGAAAAACAAAACTTAATTGCATTTGAGGATAATGCTGAACTAGAATTTATTTGATTTAAACTAATTTTGTGTAATATAAATTAAATATTTCATTTTTTTCATCCACAGAATTTAAAGTCCACATCATCACATATTTAGAAACTTGTGTAATTATCTCAAATTCATTAATTTGATTATATATAATTCATGAAAATTTGGAATAATATTTACAATATTAATAAGAGCAATTTTTAAATACATTTTTTACATTCATCCTAGAGTTAATTAAATTTGTATGCTGATGAATCCCCCACTTAACAAATTGGTTTTTTTGTATTCTTATTTATCCACCTATTTTAAGTTAAATTAAATTACATATCAAATTGTAAGATTCTTTAATGAAAAATTGTAAATTTTATTTCATATACAAATTTATCAAATTTAAATTCAAACATTTTACAAAATTAAAAAAATTACAATTAAATTGACATCTAGGCTCATAATTAAATTTATATTTGAAAAAACTTTCCCGCTAGCAGGGACGGAGGGGGGGATGGCCCCCCTCCTCCAAATTTTTTTAATATATATATATACTTTTGTTAATAAACTTGTGGGCCCCTTCAAATATTTATATATATTTATATTTACCTTTTATCAAATTTGTGAATTCCTTTAAATAAATAAATATATATATATATATATATATATGTATGTATTTATATTTGTGGGCTCCTTTATATTTATATTTATATGTATCTTTTATTAAATTTGTGGGCTTAATCTAATTTTCTTTTTAAGTTTTAAATGTTTGCCTCTTAAATTTATAATGAGGAAAGTCCATCACTTTACATAT
>JASKGM010055650.1:0-18884 GCA_034509205.1 Ceratonia siliqua | reverse complement strand
AACACTTTTATATCTCAAAAATTATTTTTTATAAAAAATGTATTAGTCTTTTCAATAATGTCTATGGAGTACGGGTACTATGTATTTGGCACTGATTGTATCTCATAATTGATTGGGTTGGTTAGACTTAGGCTAAAAGTACAATAGAATTTTAGGTGTTACGACTAAGTGGAGGCTTATGTCTAATTTAATTAGATCATCGTTATAGGTTGGGAAAAATCACATTTTTTTAAATTTAGAATTTCTTTTATACATAGTAACTATAAATTTTAAAACTCAAATATTAAAATTTTGAACTTCCACAAACTTCATAATAAACATTTTTATTCTAATTGTTAAATATTTAACTGAACGTGAAAGACAATATCAAAAGATTTTTTTTTATTGTTTTTTTACTTTATTTTTTATTTATTTTTAAATACTTATGTTATGAAAAATTTTATTTATTTTAATTTTTTTAACTCTTTTAAATTCTTTTTAAAAAAAATTAAAAAATTATTCATAAAATTTTACTAAAGAAAATCAATCTAAACTGATATGCAAACAAAACTAAATCAAATCATTAAAAACCTATTAAAACAAATTAAAGTTAGTTTAGTTTGGTTTTCTTTAAGTGAAAACTTAAACCAAACCAAAAAAACCAAATTCACACACACACATCCATATTTATAATTTTAATTATTTATTTAAATTTTATGATTAAAAAAATTATTTTTGTATTAAAATTAATGAAATAAACTTCAATTAATAGCAATTTGAACTATTTAGACATAAATCAAAAAACAAAATTGACAAAAATAAAACGGACTAAATTGATTTTAATAGTTTGATTTAATTTAATATTGTCATTTGGAATAAATCAAATAAGTATATTATTTTAAATGTAAAAATCATCCGAATTAATCCATTCACACTCAATCACTGGTCAAACAATTGTATTTGGATTTGGTTGCTTTAGGTAGCATGCCAAGAAGATCCAACCAGAATGGAGATTGGGCTTGTTGGGACTAAGCCCCCCTCCTTTCTTTTTGTTTGATGATGTGGGAGCATTAGGAAACAGATCAAGAGTTCTAATGCCACTGGCATCCTCACTTTTGGGCCTTTTTCTCTTCACAAACCATTGGGCCCAAACGATGTTGTTCCAATTGGGTCAATTGGGTTCAAGGTTTGACGAAAAACTAAAGGTTATCAAGCAGCTTTTACAAACCCAATAATAATAACTGTATTGACATATTAGTTCAATCTACATTTTAAAATTTAAAATATTTTTATCTATTTTTATATTTAAACCAAAGAACGGGATTGAACAAAAAATTAAATCCTATTTCTAAATTAGGCTAGATATGAGCTTCAAATTTATAAATGGATTTGGCCCAGCCCAACTTGTAATATATTAATTAATTATTGTATAATATTATTTATTTGACTTGAGTTTTGTTATTTTCTTGAATTTGGATGTTAGTTGCTTCATTATTTGAAGATATTTTGTTTATTGTTGTATGTTTTGATTAAATCTAATTTCGTTATTTAAATATTAAGTAATTTGAATTTTTGTTAAAATTTTTTATTGTATTAAACAATGTAAGCCAGGTTAAGCCTAAACGTTTAAGATTGAAAAATAGGGTCAAGTTTAAGCTTAAACCGGGGGGAGGGGGACGGGGGGAGAGTAAGATTGATAGAAAAAATCATCCTTTTCTTTAGGACATTTGTGAAAACTAATTTCCTTTATTTTTTTCATTAATTAAAGTGCAACTTCCCCTTTAAGGGGTGTATTTCGATCAAAAATAATGGAGGAGAAGAGGATGGAAGGTTTGAAGGTTTGAAAATTTTCCTTGTTTGAGAGTTTCTTATAAGAAGAAAAAGAAAATGAAAAATTTTCATGTAACATTCTAAACTTCTCCCTCTTATATATTTTATGTTCTTTTAATTTGAATGATTTTGAAGGAGAAACGATTATTTATTATTATATAATTCATTAATTTTTATAATTTCAATAATAAGACAAATCTTTTTAATTAATCATTTTAAAAACTAATATATAAAATTATTTCATTATTTTTTATTTTTTATTCTATTTTCTATAGCTTTTTTGTTAAATTTAAAATTTAAAATAAGAAGAAGGAAATCATCATTTAGGTTATGATTGAGAATTGAGAATTAAGAATTGAGAATCGAAAGGGAAAGAGAAGGAAAAGAAAATAAAGAAAAAGAAAGGGAAATTCTAACTTGCCAATCTCGGTTCATTTGATAACGGTTTGGCCATTTCGTATTTTTCATCTAACTTTATAGATTTGGAATCATTAAATCAATTAAGGGTAAAATAATAGAATGAAAGAGTTGAAAAAAGTACGTAAACGGTAAAACTAGCAATATTTACGACATAAATATAGGAGTACGAACAAGGTAGCTTTCCAAAAAAATTCCCCAATGGAATGGTCCTCCTCCCCATCATTAGCTAGAGTTGGGTTAAAATCATAAATAACCATGTCTACCACCTTAGCATATATAGGACCACCCCTAAACCTTTAATGATGTTAATGTTATACACACCTTCAAATTCGACTATATCATTTAATTTGTACCATTCACACCACTTTCCTCAGCATTCTCTCCTTCATCACCTTTTCCCCCATTAATCCATTACCTTCTTCCACAGCTGGGGCTTAAGAACTCCTTTGTAATATCTAATTTTTCACTACTATATAACTCTCTGTCAACACATGTACCTCATTATTAACAAGGTAATAGTGACTGTCAATGTGCTTGTAACTCAGACGATATTATCATTAAACTTTCAAAATTGAAGGGAGTTTGATGTCATAGGTTGGATTCTTATTACCATTTTTTTCTAACTTCTCACTCCCAATTATGTGTAATGCCTTCAAGATTTTCATTCACGTTTAATTAAGTGAGTAATTGAGGTAAATACAAGTTTTGATGCATATTTTTGGAAAACTATTACTATTGTTGAGTTACTCGAGGTGAAAAATGATTGTACAAGGGAAAATTTGCGAATCAGAAACCAAATGCTTAATTAGTCAGGTTGACCAAACACTATAGTGTAGTCAATCAAACATTGTAGTCAGCTCGATCTTACACTGCAGTTAGGTGAACCAAGCCACGCACACCTAATATTGTAAATGCGATTTTAAGCACTAACTGTTTTTTGGCTGAAACTACTAGGCCGTTTTCCTTAGCAATTGTGTAAAATTGGTTAAGATATTTGAAATGTTGGTCTATTGAATCTGAGAAAACTAAGACATCGTCTAAGTATACTATGGTAAATTTGGTGTAAGGATTGAAAATATTGTTCATAATATTTTGGTATTCGAAGGAGCATTCTTAAGACTGAAGGGCAAAACATTCCATTCGTAATGCCCAAAGGGAATTGTAAATTTTGTTTTGTATTTATCCTTTTCTGCTACCTGTATTTGGTAGTATCCAAATTTTAGGTCAAATTTTGAGAAGATGGATCGATATAAGAAATAAAAGAGGTAATTGTAAAATCACCAAGAGAAAATTGAAGAGATATACAAAGTATTATATTAAAACAAAATATTGTAGTACAGAAAAGTAATTATAGTAATGTAAAAACTTATAAAAGTATTGTAAATAAAAGTGTTGTAAGAAGGCAAGAAAACTCGAAAGATTACAAGTGTTTAAATCTTAAAATCTAAAAAAGCTCTGAATGTTGGTAAGAAGCTGATGCCTTCTATGTGTTGTATGAGCCTCCTTTTATAGGCTGAGAGGAGCGAACTTCATTTGATTTCGAATCTGTTACGGATTTCAAACCATTTGAAATCCGGTTACTACTTGATAAAGTAATTTCATCTGGTGGTGGTCTCTTCGTCACATGCTTTACTGTTTGATAAAGCATTATTGTCTTGTAGTTCTTCTATCAAAAGCTTTTCTATTCAATAAAGCTTTCTTGTCTGGTTGTGCTTTCAGTGCCCTTTGTTGGTAGAGCACTTTATTTTTGTTTGTTGAGGTGTCTATACCAAAATAATCATCCTCGTTGAGAGGAGTGAAGTCTGATGTGGCATCGTCTTGTTCGTCTTCTCCAATAGAGGTTGTTGTATCGGAGAGAGCCTTTAATCTTTGTGAGAATTCTTTATCAGACTTAGTTCCTGTAAGGCTAGCTATGATTTGTGATCTGGTAGTCAAAAATTGGCTTTCCTGTTGGAGGATTGCTCTATTGACGTTTTGTAAATTGTTGGATAACCATTTTTTAACGGCATCCGTGTTGATGAACTTGAGATTAAACTCAGTCCACCATTTAATACTGATGTCTCTGTCTACCCAGGGGTGAGGGAAAGGCATTTTGTTGACAAAAGTGTATTAACAGGTCATGATCCAGGAAACTCCAAAATTTTTAACAAATTGGAATAACCTGTGTCCGTCTGGATATTTGGTTTTAGTTTGAAAGAATCAGTAAGATTCAAGGGCCTGTAGAGGCATAATGTATGTGGTTGGTCCAAAGGTGTAAAACCATTCAACAAACCATTGTGGATAGGAACACTACAAGAAATTTCACTTTCAGTGGCGACTTTTCTGTGACGAACTTAAAATTCGTCACTAAAACAAGGTTTTTTGTGACGGCTTATAAATGTCGTCACTGAATGTAGTTGTCAGTAATTTTTAGTGACGACTTTTTAATTTCGTCACAAATTCCAACCTTTTCAGTGACGACAGTCATTTGTTGTCATAAAAGATATTCAAAAGTCGTCACTAAAAGTCAAAATTTTGTAACAAAGTTGGTAGGTTTAAAAAATTCATGATTTAGTGACGAAAATTAGAATGTCGTCACTAAAATCCTTTTGTAATGACTTTGACGCATCACTAAAACAATGTTTTTTGTGACGACATCCTAACTGTCGTCACTAAAACCTAACTATTGTCACAAAAACAAGGTTTTGTAAACATTCAGTGATGACATTCATTTATCGTCACTAAATGTTTGTTAGGGTGAAGGCTTTTATGACGACATTCATATACCGTCCTAAAAGTAAAAAATACCCAATCTTTTCATGAAATTTGGCGGGTTTAAAAATTCATGATTTAGTGACGATAATTATGATGTCGTCACAAAAAACCTTGTATAACGACTTTGATCGTCACTAAAATAAAGTTTTTTAAACTTTCAGTGACAATATTTATCTGTCGTCACTAAATATATGTAATAAAGATTTTTTGTGATGACTTAAATACGTCACAAAAAGTAAGTTAAAGATAAAATGAAAAGTCCCTTCCTTTCACCCCTCCCGTGTACTTTCGCCAAAATCTTCAGTTTTTCGTTTTGTTCATTTCTTCCTCAGTCCCATCCTCTGTTGCTGTTGTGCTCGCCGGCGTCACTTAACCAGCCACTGGTCTTCACCGCGTACTGCAGTAAACTCCAGCCCAGCCGTCAATGAACCTGCTCCCTTCCATTCAACTACTAAATCTCTTGCCAAGTAATCCTAACTCAGTTAGCCTAGAATTGTTCTTTCTTTGTTTTGTGGCTCTGATTTGGGGGTTTGTGGCTTTTTGATTTAAGATTGTAGCATCTGTGAAGTCGCATGCATGGGTTCCAGTATATAGCTATTATTCTATGAAATTTTTTTCTTTTTCTTTTTTGTGTCATGTTTGAAGTTTGCGTAGAGTATTCTACAGCTATTTTCTCACACGATAATTTCTACAAAATAAAGATATGTGAGAAAGGAAGAGTTGTTGGCAAATATAAATAAACAGAGAAATTAGGCGTGTTTTGCGTAATATTCTGGATGTATATTACAAACGAATTCAGGAACACTATTATTCCTATTGCCCAGAGTATATAGAGTTGAAATTTGTTGGCATTTTATTGGTTTCCTCCTTGTATGTCTTTTCTCACTCTGGTATTGTTTTACTTGACTCTGTTTAAAGTTTTGGGCAAATCTAATTGGTGCCAAATTAAGCCCATAATCTATTGTATACTAAATGGGTCTCGTTACTCGATAGACTGAACCTACTGCTGTTAAGGTTTATCAGGAAGAGTCAAACTTCACAACATCTCTATCAAGTTCTTCACTATACTATGACAAAAGAAAAATAAAATGCAGAAAGTAGTTAAAGAAATAATAAAGAAATTTATAAGCTGATTAACAAATTTAGAAATACTACAAGACAAACTTGGTCCAAGCATTGTTTTAATGAAAATCAATCTTCAAGCTTCCGCATTATTATATTTTCAAAGTTTCTCAATTTGAATCTAATATTTTTTTTTTTCACAATACTGATATCTTCCATAGAAATATATATACAACTTAAGCCTTGAAGATATTCATTGTTTTTTAATGATAGGATTCTAAAACAGTTTTAAATTCTAAGTGTTCAAGACATAGCAAATGGTGTGTTGTTAAAACTCTAGTGTATGTTCTCATATTGAGTATAGTGAACGCAGTCACAAAAAATGATGTTGTTTAATTACCTTAGCCTCAACTTTGATGTCTCGAGTGAGCCTCGGCAGTTAATGTTATCCATTTCAGTTCAAATGTAAGCATTCTCTTCAGTACAAGTACACAAGTCTTCTTAGTTTGAGTTTTACCTCTATCTGCTTAAGGCCTATAGAGCAAGATCTTATTTTCCTTGCAAGAGGGTGCTACTTTTTATTCCTTAATTATTTAAGCCTATTGGTCAATAACAAGCAGATAGTCAACAATTCAGATAGGCATTGTAGTTCTTTATGATAGTGAATACTGACAGATGATATTCTCTCACCATAAAGTTGTTTGCTAAGTTTAACTTACTCTTATATGTAAATGACAAGTCCTTTTTGTTTGCTTATTGGAACTATTGAGAGTTGCACCCATGGTCTTTCCACGCATCTGTTGCCTCTCCAATATTAATAATCAGAACTTGTACGTAGTATCTTATAAATGCATCTTTCTATTTGCGAGGCAATGAACTCACTAAGTTGAATATGGAGAAATGATGCATCTTGGAAAAAGAAAAGAAAAAGAGTGGGGGGCTGGTGAATTCTATGTCTCATTGGAATCAACCTTGATAATTGATTGTGTCTTTAGTTAGCCAGGTAATTTGTCTGATTATCTGTTTGCCACATGTCCATTTAGTTACTTAGGCCCGTCTTCACTATTTAAGAAATATATAATGTTTGGTTGTATGGTATGGCGTAAGCAATGATATAAGTAACAAGTTTCAAATATGATTTGTTGTTTCTATTCTAACCACTATCCTCCTAGTTAGCTACTCTTGTCTCTAATTATATATTAATTTACTATTTTGACACATAAAACGTTGATTCAACCACTGCCATTATATGGAATATATACTTGATTATTAAATTTATTTTCTTACTTGTCATTATATTAATTATTAATTCAACAATTAAAACCGAGTTATATATAGTTTCATTAATATATCCAAGCCTTAGCAACTTGTCCCATACCTCCATTCTCCTTCCATTCCATTGCTTATGAATAATTATAATTTTAACATTAACTGCATTGTGTATAATGTATATTGTATAGTAGGGGTCTTGAAATGATCATCTAATCCCACCTAAGCTCATCATATTTTCCTAAACAGGGTTGAATATGAGATCTTTATATAAATCCCATGATAAAAAAATGGGATGGGATGGGATAGGGTGTTTTCTTGCCATAAGTGACAAATACTTTTCTCTAACTAATAGTAATAGAAACCACAAATTTCTTCTTAAACCATCAATATATGTGTGGTTGAATTGGAATTAGAATTAGCTAGCAGATCTGTAGGATGATAGATAGATAAACCATCCATGTTTGGGGAGGAATTAGCTAACAATGCCAACCGCAAGAAAACTTGACATTTAAGCTAAGCCTATCAAAATTTCTATGCACCACTCTCATTTTCAGTTGATGGAGAATATGAGATTGTTTATCTATTTTATTGTCGCTTGGTGTTTGCCCTCACTAGCTATATGTTTATGTCTCATATACAAGCTGGACGTGGGGTCATTGGGTTAGATTTGTGGTTGTTCAAGTGGGCTTTGTTTCTTTTCACCTTTCATTCTGGGGCTCCTATTTCACTAATTAGTAATGGAAAGATATTTGTTTTAGCCTTGTTAGATCATACCGATTGAAGAGATGGGAAACACTATTATTATAGATCAAGTAATGGATTAAAGGGTAGAGTCAGTACACTTACTATTGACTAAACGTTTACTAATTTTTTATAGTAAAATTAATGTTGTTACTTAGTGGTCAATATTATTTTATGTTATGTTAATTTGAATATAGGATTTAATACTAACAAATAGTTTCAAGATATTTGTATTTGAGGGGCATTTGCTGAAGGAATTGAATATTAGATAGAGAGATAACCTAAAATGTTAAATTCCTCCCCAAACAATCTCATGGGCATACCCTCACATCAACCTAATACATTTAGGAGAATTTTAAACCTGAATAGTCAAGCTAGGAAACACACCTCTTGAACTATTACTCTAATCCCTTAAAATTATGAATGAATGTTATCATTACAAATAAAAGATGACTTATTATGTTTATATGTTCATATTTATATATTATTGACAAAGTGAAGTAGAATTATGAAGTAATACAAAAATGTGTTGTTGGGTATTCTTGTGATTTATGGAAAATTCAAGGCAAATAAAGTATAAAAACAAATATTTCCCTGTTGAAGAAGGCTCCAAAACCAAAGGAATATCATCTTAAATTCTTATAAATGCTGAGACATGGGGTCAAAGTTCAATTTTACTAAGAAGGGGAGGGGTTTTGGGAAGAGAAAAGGTTATCTCCATAATAATGGAGCAAAAAGGAGGAAAGGTGATGGCAAGACCAGACTTTTTGTAAACTTGTCATGGTGGATATCCAAGCAAGCAAGTCTCATGTCTAAGATTGGCAATTTGAAAAAGAATCATCTCCAGGACTTCCAGGCTTTGATAATTTTATTAGAAAGATACCGAGTAGTATTAACCCCACCAACAACCAGCAAGCCAGATATAGCCTGTCTTGCACTTGAAACCATAACTCTTTGCCTCAGAATTCTCTACAAGCATTTTGCAACCTCTTCTCTTAAGCTGATTGCAACATCAGTTATGAGGCTTCCTGAAATCATAGCCTTATTTTTAATTATCTTTTTCATTAATATGACATGCATCCCTAGTTATTAAGAAAATGTGAGAAACAAGAACTATCATATATGTTGAATTATTTGATTCAAAAATTATTCATTGTCTTGTTGAGCCTTTAATTTATTTAACTTGAATATTACAAGTTTCTCATCCTCAGATTAATAAAGCTCCTTCTACATCTCATCCTTTGAAAAATGCACAGAGAGAGTGATTTTCAAAAATTTAAAATTTATGTATATTTGAATATTATATTGTTCAATCTTTCATTGATTTAAACATAGATTTTTAAATTTTATGTATATTGGAATATAATGTTGTTCAATAAAGTTGCCAAGTTGTGTTATAACATGTTTAAATATATGTATTAATTGATTCTAATAAAATATAGGAATATTTGTGACAACAAAACCATCAGAAAAAAATCATTTTAGTGACGATAATGCTAATATCGCCACAAAAATGATTTCAGTGACGACAAACCATGTCGTCACAAATCAAGAACTTTCTGGTTAAAAAAATTAGTTTTAATGACGACAATGCTAATATCGTAAAAAAAATGGTTTCAGTGAGGACAAAGTATATCGTCACAAATAAGGGATTTTCTTGTTACAGCATAATGGTTTTAGTGACGAATTTGTTAATGTCGTCATAAAAAAGGATTTTAGTGACGACATCACAATGTCGTCGCAAAAATAAGCTTCAGTGACAACAAAAATATATTCTCAAAAATAATGATCATTCTTGTCAAATAAATCACCTTTAGTGACGACATTAGAATATCGTCAAAAAAGGTAGTTTCTATGACGACATTCTTGTCGTTACAAAAACCACTTTTAGTGACGACATTAAAATATCGTCACAATAGGTAGTTTCTGTGATGACATTTTTGTTGTCACAGAAACCACCTTTTGTGATGTTATGCTAAAGTTGTCACAGAAACTATCTTTTGGGACGATATTCTAATGTCGTCACTAAAGGTAGTTTTTGTGACAACATTAGTTGTCACAAAAGATGACTTTAGTTACGACTCATAGAAAATTACGTCAATAAAACTTTTAGTGAAGACCATCACCGTCACTAAAGGCACCTTTAGTGACGACATATAGGCGTCACTAAATCTATATCTTTTGTGACGCTCAAAAGTCATTACAAAAAGTTTACTCTCAGTGACGACCTTGCTTTTTTGTCACTAAAAACCTTTAGCAACGAGGTATTTGCGACGACTTATAGTCATCACTAAAGGTCTTTAGTGACGACTTTCAATACTTTTTCTGACGACAAAAGTCATCACAAAAAGTCTTTTTTTTGTAGTGGAAGTAATTCCTTTTGCAAACTAGATGGACCAAGAATGGGATGTAGGTCTAACAAAGAGAGTGTTAAACCAAGCGTTTTGATAGTCTTGGTAGTTAAAACCTTGGGGTTTAAACTTTCTGATAAAACTGGTATAGGTATGGGGTCCTATTACCCATTGAGAGGGAGATAAGATTTGGTTTATTTTTAGTTTTGAATATGTAATCTGGTTAGGATTTTGTTCATCGTAATAATGGGTTATTGTGGCTGAATATGTATCTACAAGGATGAACTCATAGAATTGTTTTGCTTTGTCTGGGTGGTCTGGCATGTAGTGCCATTCTGGTGAAGGGAATACTCTCAGAACAATTTCTTGTACAAAGGTATTTTGGTGTGTCTTGTGTTCAGGTTCCACGCAGAAAATTGGAAGGTTAATTTTTTTTTCTATAGTAGTCACCTATTCCTTTAGAGGATTGAGAGGTGGCTAGTTTTGTCTAGGAAGGAGAGGCCTATGCTGGTTTCTCCAATGCTTGTTCATAAGTCAGTGGAGTGAATTTGTTTTGTAGTAGGGTGTTTATGATAGGTCTAGTTGGAGGCCTTAAGCCTGAGGTTTAGTAGCTAGGGATACTAGTGTCGTTGGTATAAACGATTCACCATATGTGTCTCTTGTAACTTGTTTACCTTTACCTTTACCTTTACCTTTTGAGGTCAAAGACATGTTGTATGTGTCTGCCCTGCAGGAATTCTTGTTTAAGAAAATATGGTAGAGCATTATGTTCTTCTTTGATATGTTGTATATCAAAATTAAAACAAGATAACATGGATTGCCATCTGGCAAAGATGTGTTTTGAAACAAGATTTTGAACATCTTTTTGTAAAACTGATTTGGCTGCTTTGCAGTCCGTTTTGAGTAAAAACTTTTTGTAAAACAAATCATCTTGAAATTTTGTAATACATAATGCTATGGATAAAATCCCTTTTTTAATAGTAGAATATTTCTGCTGAAACTCTGTCCATGTTCCTAAATAAAAGTAAACAATTTGTTCTTTGGTAGACTACTCCACCATAACCTAACTCTGAAGCGTCAGTTTCGATGATCATATTGGCTTTAGGGTTAGGTAAACCTAAACAGGGTAAAGCTTTTGACTTTACTCTTAAGGTCTTTGACTATGTTAGTTATCACTGCATTCCATGCTGGTGAACTCTTTTGAACTCTATCGAACAAGGGTCTACAGATTATTCTAAGGTTTGCTATAAAATAAGCTACATAATTCAAACATCCTAAGAACCTTTGTAACTGAGTTTTGTCTTTAATTTCATCCGCGAATTTTATTATGCGTCTAATAGGGGTGATTGTACCTTTATATCTCAAACCCTAAACACCTAACTTTTGTCTAAAATAGTTTCATCTTTTTGGCTGAAACTACTAGGCCATTTTCCTTAACAATAGTGTAAAATTGGTTAAGGTGTTTCAAATATTGGTCTATTAAATCTGAGAATACTAAGACATTGTCTAAGTATACTATGGTATATTTAGTATAAGGATTGAAAATATCGTTCATGATGTTTTGGTATTCCGAAGGGGAAAACATTCCATTTGCAATACCCAAAGGGAACAGTAAATGATGTTTTATATTTATCCTTTTCTGCTACCTGTATTTGGTACTATCCAAATTTCATGTCAAATTTTGAGAAGATGGAGGCATTCCATATTCTATTGATAAGGTCTTTTTTGTTTGGTATTAGGTACATAATCCATTTAAGGACTTTATTTAGTGGTTTGTAATTGATAACCATCCTAGGGGCTCCACGTTCTATTTCAGCGTGATTTCTGACATAGAAAGCTGAGCAACTCCAAGGGGATTTGCTTGGTCTAATTAATTTTTTGTCTAAATATTCTTGTATTTCCTTTTACAATATTTTGAGGTTTTCTCATTCATTTGAATGGGCCCAGCTTTGGCTGGAATATTGTTTTCATGGAAGTTATCTCCGTATGGTAGAGAAACTATATATTTCTTTCTAGTCCAAAAAGCATTTGTGTGTTCTGCATAACTGTCTTTTTCAAACTTATATTATAGTTGTTGTATTTTTTTCTTGTATTTAAGGTTTGTTAACATGTTCTTCTATTATTTTGTGATGTATTTCTCGTGTAAGATATTTAATATGGTCTATTTTCTTTGTTATTAGATTGATCTAGGAAATTGCCGTATTTTGTAAAAGATTTAAATATTTTAAGTAATGTTTTCGAATAAATTCGAATGTTATATTTTTCCCTAAGGTTGTTATGGTAATTCCTTCTGTTGTTACTTGGAAAGGATATATTGTAGTTAAAAAGGGTGTTCCTAAGATTATTGGTTCATTTATGTTTTTTACTAAAATGAACGTAATCTTGAAACATGTTTTGTTGTTACAGATATGGGCTTTGGAAAGCTTGTAATTTAGTGTTGAAAGAGGGATTATGATTAGTTACTTTTAAATAAATCTCTAAAGAGTTAAGTTCTAAACGAACTTAGTGTTGGTCAGCCTTTAAGCGCAATGTTGGTCAGCCCGTTAAAGCCGGGCTGAGCGTTAGGGTGGTCTTGCTGTGAAGGTGGTCCTGCTAAAATTCAAATAGAATTTAATTTAGATAGAGTATTATCTAGACTTAACTATGAACAGTACCTTTAGAAGACTCTTTAGTAGAGGTAATCATATCATACTTAAGAGGTCAAACCAAACAGAACATGAAGAAGATATACCAGAAACTAGTAGACAACAGACACTTTCTATACAAGAAACCAAGCAAAACTTAGTTTCTTGGACTCTACCTACCATACAGTATAAAGAAATATATAAAAGATCTACCTTTAATTACTTGGAAAACAGTGTCTACAAAACTGTAGAAATTACAAAGTCCATAGGAAAACAACATGATACCTTACACCTATTAGACTCTGAGCTAATATATCAACACATAAGAGATGGATACAACTTCCTTCATATAGGATCAATACAAGTTGCCATCAAACCCCTCAGAAGAATAGGAGTAAATCAACATATACTTCTTCTCTTACGAGATACAAGAGTCTTGAGTTTTGATGACTCAATAATGGCCTGTTTAGAGTCTAACATAGCTAATGTCCCGTATATTTTAATTGTTTCCCAAACTATGAAATTAGTTTGAACAATAAATACATCAAAACAGCCTTAGTACTCAACACCAACATAGTCCAAAAATTCAAAGAAGGATCTGAAGACGTAGGAATCATGTACATAATACAATACAAACTTTTGAAAAACCTATTAAAAGTAGAAGTTAAAAGAATTTTCAATAGGAATGAAACAATAATCATATAAGCCAATTTAGACAAAACTAAGGTAATAACACCTAAACCAATCAAACATGAAGAAATGTTAGTAAAACTTCTAGAGGACTAGAAATTTGAAGACATTTCCTCCCCAAAAAGGAAGAAACCACAGAAATTTTAGAAATAATAGAAGACCAAAATGGTAATGTTACTCTTAAAATGAGGCGAACCTCATCTTTAAGAATAACTGAACCTAAAAATACATCTCAGACCTCAAAACAGTAGGTTAGTTCTGAGAATCCCACATTACACTACAACCTAGCAGGTGCAAACTTTAAACATAAGATACCATAACCAATATATCGAAAGGAATCACTAAACCTCTCACCCACAAGATCTCAAGTCATGGTAATCACCAAAGATTTTGAGATAGACAAAGATTACATAAGAAAAGATTTCTTATCAGACCAAAACAAAGATCAGAGAAAATGATATTTCTCTAGTATCTTTACAGAGGAACAAAGACAACAATGGTTACTACAATTTTACAACGATTGTAAAGAATTAAGAGAAAATCTTTATTTCTTTCAATGGTTTAATATATTTACAAGAGGGAATGATATTCCAAACCCGTTTATCCCTACAATAAATGTAAATTCCAAAGTCACACAATCTTGGAATAAAATAGATAATACAAAGATAGAAGGAATACACCCTCCTCTAAAAGTCCTAAAAGTCAAAACAAAGGAAGGAATCAATGTAGAAGCCCTTCCTTTGAAAACCATCACCTCAACCCTTAGTGCAACACCTACAAGAAATGATATTAAAAATGTTCAATTACAGAACAATTATTCAAACCAGATACTCACTACCATAGCCAAACAGCCAACCTTAGAAGAGTTATCAACACATAGATCCTCAACGACCTGTTTACAAAAATGAAACCATATCACCTGAAGACAGTAAAAAAAATAAAATTAGGAAAACAAGATATTACAGACAAATTAATTGAAGAAATTACACAAAAATTAAAGAACTTACCATTAAACGCTAGCACTAGCAACCGAACCATAAACACCATCTCACAAAAAGATGAGCCATAAAACATTAATAGAATACATTATAAAACTTCAAGTCAACATGCACCAATACCTCACACTAGAAATTATTACAGGAGACCGACATTTCCTGATACACAATATGAAGAAAGAAACTCCTTCATTGAAAGTAGTTATTCAGGAGATTCCATTGTAGAATGGAACATAGATGGAACTAGTGAGCACCATATCCTGAATGTAATACAAAACACGACCATGGTTGTAACAGCTTATAAGGTCAAAGGAAACCAAGAACCACAAATAGTCTAAATGTTAGTCACAGGATTTACTGGACAACTAAAAGGATGGTAGGATAACTTCCTATCAGACGAAGAAAAACAGCTGATCCTAATGGCAGTCAAGCAAGAAATTCAAACTGAGGGACAACCCCCAACAATTGTCCCAGATGCAGTAGCAACCTGAATATATACCTTAACCAAACATTTTATAGGAGATCATTTAACATTCCAAAATAGAATAGCTGAATAGCTAATTAGCCTAAACAGTCCAACCATGACAGACTTTAAAGACATGTTTCTTACTAAACTCTACGCCAGAACTGATTGTAACCCAGACTTCTGGAAAGAAAAATTTATTGCTGGCTTACCAAAACTCTTTGCCGAAAAGGTTAGAGAAGCTATTAGGAAGCAATGCAACAATACCATACCTTATGATCAACTTACTTTTGGTCAAATCGTTAACTTTATCACTACAGAAGGACTAGCTATCTATAATGATTTAAAGTTACAATACAAGATTAAATCTGAATTATAAGACAATAAAAAAGAATTAGGAATATTTTCCCAACAATATGGTTTAGAGAAGATACAAGTATCCTCCTCTAGCACCAGAAAGATTAGAAAATACCATAAAACTAGACACCAGAGTCAACCTTCTGATAAACAATACACTAAGCCATACAAGAAGTATTCAAAATGAAAATCTAGCACCTATAGGAAACCTTACTCCAAAGACAAATATATCAAAAAAGATATAGTTTGTTTCAAATGTGGGAAAGTAGGCCACACCTCACAAACCTACAAAATAAAAAAGAAAATCAATAACTTAGACATAGAAGACAAATATAAACAAAGTTTGATCAATCTAATGATAGAAGAAAACTATCAGACTTCTGAAATAGAAGAATCTGTTAAAGAAAGTGAAGACCAGATCAATAACATTCAAGAAGAAACAGATGTAGCACCCTCCAATTTAGAAGAAGAAGAACAAATCTATTTTGGACCAGGAATATGCAGTTGTGACAACTATTTGAAAACACCTACAATAAATGTCATAACTAGGGACAAAGTCTAGTTATTAATAGACATCATAGACAAAATAGAAGACCCAAACATTAAGAGAGACTACCTTGTTCAACTTAAGGAAGCCTTAGAACAAGAAGAACAGGAACTAAAAACTCTATAACCTTACAATCTTCAGTAGATCTTAACTAGATTTGAACCTGAGGAAAAACTAGAAACTATACAAGACTTACAACAAGAAGTTAAACAAATTAAAGATGAAGTCAGACAATTAAAGCTAAAAGACATGGCTTTAGAATTACAATTATTTAATTTAACTAACAAAACACTAGATCCACCAGAATCTAGTAAATTAAAACAAAAACAAATCCTTATAGAAAAAGAACAAAAATCTGAAGAATCTGAACAAAACTATATAAACATTATTTCTAGAATACAAATACAAAAATGGTACTGCCCAATACGGCTAGTAATCAACAATGAATATACCTTAGAAACCATTGCCCTGTTTGACTCAGGAGAAGACATGAAGTGTATACAAGAAGAATGAATTCCTATACAATACTATGAAAAAACAAAAGAATTCTTAAGTAGTGCTAATGGAACGCAGTTACACATAAATTACAAGCTTACCAAAGTCTATATCTGTAACAACAAAACATGTTTCAAGGCTACGTTCGTCTTAGTAAAAAATATAAACGAACCAATAAACTTAGGAACACCCTTTTTAGCTACAATATATCTCTTCTAAGTAACAACAGAAGGAATTACCACAACAGCCTTAGGGAAAAACATAACATTCAAAATTATTTAAAAACCTTACTTAAAAGATTTAAATCTTTTACAAAATACCGTAATTTCCTAGATCAATCTAATAACAAAGAAAACATACCATATTAAATCTCTTACACGAGAAATACATCACAAAAGAATAGAATAACAGGTTAACAAACCTCAAATACAAGAAAAAATACAGCAACTACAATATAAGTTTGAAAAAGACATTTGTGCAAAACACCCAAATGCTTTTTGGACCAGAAAGAAATATATAGTTTCTCTACCACACCAGCAACCTCAGCTACCAAACCCTCGGGCTTAAGGCCTCCAATCAGACCTACCATAAACAGCCCACTACAAAATAAATTCACTCCACTGACTAATGAACAAGCATTGGAGAAACTAGCACAGGCCTTTCCTTCCCAAACAAAACCAGCCACCTCTCAATCCTCTAAAGGAATAGGTGACTACTATAGAAAAAAACTTAACCTTCCAATTTTCTACATGGAACCTGAACACAAGACACACCAAAATACCTCTGTACAAGAAATGGTTCTGAGAGTATTCCCTTCGCCAGACTAGCACTACATACCCGACCACCTAGATAAAACAAGATAGTTCTATGAGTTCATCCTTGTAGATACTGATTTAGCCACAATAACCCATCATTATGATGAACAAAATCCTAACCAGATTACATATTCAAATCTAAAAATCAACCAAATCCTATCTCCCTCTCAATGGAAAATAGGACCCCATACCTATACCAGTTTTACCAGAAAGTTTAAACCCTAAGGTTTTAACTACCAAGACTATCAAAACGTTTGGTTTAACACTATCTTTGTTAGACCTGCAACCCATTCTTGGTTCATCTAGTTTGCAAAAGGAATTACTTCCTATCCACAATGGTTTGTTGAATGGTTTTACACCTTTGGACTAACCACATACATTATGCCTCCACAGGCCCTTGAATCTTACTGATTCTTTCAAACCAAAACTAAATATCCAGAAGGACACATGTTATTCTAATTTGTTAAAAATTTTGGAATTTCCTGGATCATAACCCGGCAATACACTTTTGTCAACAAAATGCCTTTCCCTCAACCCTGGGTAGGGAGAGACATTAGTATTAAATGGTGGACTGAGTTTAATCTCAAGGTCATCGACACATATGCATTAAAAAAAAGTTGTCCAACAGTTCAAACAACATCAATCGAGTAATCCTCTAACAGGAAAGTCAATTTTTGACTACTAAATCACAGATCATAGCTAGCCTTACAACAGCTAAGTCTGATAAAGAATTCTCACAAAAATTAAAGGCATTCTTTGAGACAGCAACTTCTATTGGAGAAGACGAACAAGACGATGCCACATCAGACTTCACACCTCTCAACGAAGATGATTGTTTTGGTATAGACCTTGATCCATCTCACTTAGCGAATCTTTCACAGTTCGACTAGGCAACAAGACAAGACACCTTAGCAGACAAAAATAAAGTGCTCCACCAACAAAGGGCACTGAAAGCACAATCAGAAAAGAAAGCTTTATTAAATAGAAAAGCTTTCGACAGAAGAACTACAAGACAAGAATGCTTTATCAAACAGTAAAGCATATGATGAAGAGACCATTACCAGACAAAATTACTTTATCAAACAATAACCAGATTCCAAATGGTTTGAAATCTGCAACGAATTCGAAATCAAATGAAGTCTGCTTCTCTCAGCCTATAAAAGGAGGCTCATACCACACATAGAAGGCATCAACTTCTTAACAGCATTCATAGCTCCTTTAGATTTTAAGATTTAAACAATTGTAATCTTTCGAGCTTTCTTGCCTTCTTACAACACTTTTATCTACAATACTTTTGTAAGTTTTTACATTACTGTAATTACTTTTTTATACTACAATATTTTATTATAATACAATACTTTGTATGTCTCTTCAACTTTTCTCTTGGTGATTTTATAATTACCTCTTTTATTTCTTATATCAATCCTGCACTCCACGTTTATATATATATATATATATATATATATATATATATATATATATATATATA
>JASKGM010055618.1:2012-18898 GCA_034509205.1 Ceratonia siliqua | reverse complement strand
TGTCTAATAAAGTTAATTTATGGAATTAAAAGTTTAAAGTGCATTTGAATTATGGCATGGGCTTTACAGAATCTTCCACTTTCATTCCAATTTTTTTTCCTAAATCAGTTAAAAGGAATTAAATATTTGAATGATAAATTTGAGATATTAAATGAAAATTTGAGTGGTCAATCAATATGGGTACATTGCATGGGATAGAGGAAGAATGAAAGTTAATCAACACTTTCATTAGATAGCCTCTTTTCTGTTAAACCAACATTCAACACTTTTATTAGATAACATCTTTTCCGTTAAACTAACAATTTTATGTTAGATAGCATCTTCATATATATAAAGATTATTTTTGAAATATTAAAAATCACTTAACAATGACTACAATTAAATATACCTATGTGGTTAACACTAAATTAGAAAACAATAATTGTTGAGGTCCGTACGTACTCAACTATAATTTCTCTAAAATTAATGTAATGTTAAAATAAAATTTCAACTCAAAGACCTTGGAATTCTAGAAGATTAACAGCCAATGATTCAAACCATCCTTTTCCGAAGTTATTATACCATGAAAGTATATTATATTATGGCAAGTCAAGAACTAATAAAATGACGAATTTGGCAATAGTAATTTAAATATGTTAAACTGAATAAAAATATATATAAGACAGAACAAGAGGGGCTCATGGTCAGTGGGCAATTGGCCTTTCTGTTGCACGATAAGGCAATAGCCGTTGATCGTGAGATTAATACTATAAAATAGCTCTACTAAAAAACATGACGAAAATTATTGTAAATTTCATATAATTATGAAATTATTTAATAAAAAATATAATATAAATTGTGAATAAAATTAAAAAGCACACTAAATAAAAATTATAATATATTAAAATAAGAAATTTTGAGGGTATCCCTCGGGATGGCAACGGGGTAGGGCGAGGCGTGGAGGCCTCTCTTGCTCCCAGTAGGCCCTTCCCTTGTCTTTCCAATGTTTCCATATTTTCTCTCGATCCTTGTTGTGAAAGAAAATTTTCCACTATCCTTATTCTTCAAAGAAATTTAGGCATTTGCAAAGACACTAAATATATGAAAAAAAATTTAAAATTTAAAAAATAATGATAAAATTTAATTATTAACTCAAATTTTTTTAATTTTCATATTAAAATTAATACAATATATTTTTATTAATAATAAAACTAAGAAATTATGAAAAAATATATAAATATATTATTAAACAATTATTCACTCTCTTTTTCTTGTTTCATTACTCTTAATAAACACAAGATATATTTAAGAGTATAGTTATATTCCTCTAACTTTTAGAATTAAAAAAATTAATGATCAGACTATTAGATTAAAACTCTCCAAACATATATATATTTATAAATTATAAATATAGAATTAAAAATCTATTTATATATAAAAGAGTTAGACTTGGACAGTTGGACTTAGGATATTAAAATTAAAAGAGTATTTTAACTTTTAATTAAGTAATTAATCATTTCTTTAAAATCACAACTTTTGAGTCACCTTTCTTATTTTCTCTCTAGAGATCATTATAAAATAATGTTCTAAGAAATCTTGTTGTATTTTAAAATAGACTTGTTTGATATTCTCCATAGAGTGTAAAGGTAATTTTTTTTTTTAAAAAAAAGTGATTATCACGCATAAAGCCTATTTTCCATATATTGTTTTCTAACTTTTAAAAAATAAAAACATATATTTTACCTAAGTGTGTTCTCTGAAATAATGAAAAACTTATGAAGTTATGAATCTTGGATTCACAAAGTTTGAAGACTACTCTCTATATTTTCTTATTTATTTAAGATTTTTGTGAAATAAAAGGAGGAAATATTTTGTGTTATGGTATTTGCATAAGTAAATAAAAAAAAGTTATATGTATAAAATGAAACAATAAAATTTTCTCTTTTAAAAAAATGAGCAAGTACTGCATGCATGAATTCTATTGTATTACGAGAAAACCTTCTTTGAAAATAAATTAACAAGATATATTTATATTGTCATTAAAATAAATACAATATTGCAAGATTTCAGTGCACCTAAAAGAACTGTTAAGGGCAATGCTTTTGAAATTAGAACAATCACTGAAGCAAAAAGAAGAGTAATTTATGGCTCAATAGTTTATTAACAGCATTACTTTTGCTCTTGAATTAATAAATATATACTTTTATTAACAAAATTTTAAAATTATTTTAATATTGAAATTGATTTTTACAATAGTTTAAAATGAAAATTAAATTTCTGAATTTTTTTAATACAATTTAAATTGTTTTAAAAAAAATCCTTAGTTACTGTATAACAAGTTTTAAAAGCTTTATCTTGTAAAAAATCTTGCTAATAATTTTTTTTTGGGTTAAGCTAATTAGTTATACTATTTAAGATATTTTTTTTTAAAAAAAAGGATAAATTATACTCACCCTCCTTGAGATTTGTTCAAATGACTCTCCATTCCAAACTTGTCCAATTATTACACTCCGCTCCATTTGATGACAATTTGACTAAAATTATTTCAATCACTAAGCCTATTTACTGTAGGTTCCATGAATTTGTACTTTCTAAAAAATAGGCGGTCAGTACACTTAGTTAGGAAGTATATTACAAGATTAAAAAAACTACAAGAGGAATGTAAAATTCTTATCTATTTTACTTTTCTTTCTAACCATGAGTTATTTACCTATATATTTTGTTTTCACTTGTTTGCAAATTAAAAAATTTTAAAAATTTTAAAACTCATGCATATACCATAAACAATTAGGATAAACAATTAGATCCAACAATATCTTTCTCTTCATTCATATGATTTAGGTGTTGTGTTTCTTGGTTTAGATTAGTTACAAATTTAGAGACTCTTACATCACTTGGAAAAGTTGCAGCTAATGTAGTTTCTGCTTCAAATTATGTTCACACAGCTTTAAATTATTTTACTACTTAGGATTTTTCCATACATGGAGATTCGGTAAAGAACTGCAGCTTGGGGTTAAATAGATTTATATGCTATGCCAGTTGAACATGATATATTTTGAGCTAAAAGTTTCAACAGACAACAATTTCACTTATTAAAATTATTTCTAATTTTCATGCAATTTTTTTTGTTTACCTTTAAATTGCAGTACTATTGAATGCTAGTCTGGAAAATGTAGTTATTTTTGTTATTGTTGATGCAAGTTGATCCTCAAACTTGATGCTTTATGGCAGGATTCATCATTGCCATTAGTAGAAAATAAAAGGCACGGATCTGAATCTGCCCATTTTGGCAGTACTTTTCAGCTATTTAACTTGAGCTGACCCTATTTGTTGCTCAAGGTTTGATGGAGTCTACATATATTGATGCATATTCTAGAAACTCTTAAAGCGCATCTGGGCACCATATTTAGTGGGGCATTCAGCCCAGAATGAGATAAAATTATTAGTTTACAATTTTAATATTGCATTTCTTTTATATAGTTCACTTGCAGTATAATTGTGAACCATTGTCCTGGCAAAGTTGCACTTTTGCTGGATTCATGCGGCTGTAAAACATGCAAAAGCTTAGGACATGCATGGCTTGCACATGAAGCACCAAGAATGTGCAGTCAATTCCATGAAATCCTTGCCAATATTACTGTAGCTCACTTGATTTATAATAGTGTGGCTGACTTACATTTAGTTCAAGCCCCAAGTTTTCACAAGACAAGGGTAATGAAACGAAAGAGCTTGATAATTCATTATCTTTACTACCCTCAAAATCTTTAGGTTCTCTTAATGTATTTGGCTCTTGGAACATGTGACAAAATTTCTTATTATCTATTGCTGGCTGCCTTTTTTTTATCTTTTACTTGGGAGAACCTGAATCATAATTACTGAATCGAGAAGGCACCAAATGAAAATTAAAAAGAAAATTAGAAAGAAGAAGAAGATTTTTAATAATGTAGAAATGAAGATCATTAATAAAAAGTTATTGCTAAGATTAACAAAATAGAACATCATCATCAAACTCTTCTGTGGGTACAAAGCACAAAAGCTCTAAGCTTAAGAGAACTAACAAATATTCTAGTAATAAACCCATTTTATTCAATTATACAACATAATTAAGAAAGAACAATTTATGCCATAACCTCACAATGTAAATGATGATCCATAACATTATATAACAATGTATATCCCTTGATAGTGCTAGCAGGAAGAGATAAGTAGCAAGCATCCAAACAAGGGGGAAAAGCGCAAAGTCCTATAGGGAAAATATATTAGAAAATCATATGCTTAATATAATTTTTTTTTTTTTTGCAGAATACGAACCAGGGCTCTAGTTAAGAATAAACATCTCACTAACTTTGACATCAAAATTTACATAGCCTAGCCAAGTAAGAAATTTAACAATATTTAAGCATAGAAGAATAGAAAGTTGACCCCTCACCTTAAACCCTTCAACAATCTCAAATGGGTTTGCTCAATTTTCCCTCTTTTCACCATATTGAACAGCTGCAACTGCGGCGAAGAAGAACAACGGTCGCTCCAATGAGTAGCACATGACCCTTTAATGACATTTTTTATCCTAGCCATTCATTTTGGTCCAAGGACTATTACTTGTTCATCTCATCTTTCATAATAGCCTTCTCCTCTTATAAGATATGCCCCATATATATATATTGAAAGTAAGGAAAATACTAAGGGAAACGGTGAATTGGTGTTTTGAAATTTTCTTCTAAGATTGATGTTATAAAAATATCTTTTAAGCAAAGATACAAGTGAGACAAGAAGATGTAGATTAAAAGATATAGTAGTTCACATAATACTTTAGTCACTTGAAACTTCTTTTGTGATGTTGAAAGAACTTCTAGTTGCTTGGAAGTGTTTTGAATGGTTATTTACTAGAAATCCTTTTTAATGACCTGAAAATAGTCTTAGTACTTCAATTGAAATTTCAATTTGAAAAATAGTTTTAAAACTTTGAATGCAGTAAGGAGAGTGTAGAACGAAAAATTAACACAAGAAATTTATATTGGTTCACCTCATATTGTATGAACCTAATTAATATATTATAAAATAATAATGATAATAGATGATAAATAATAATATATCAATTAAAAATAAAAGTATAAAAATAATATTACTCTTTTTAATTAAATCGTTTAACTGATCTAATCCGAGTTTCAAAACAAAACATTTTATACATACTATTTTTATTTTGATGCATTTTGCCTATTAAAAGTCACGGTTTTCTTGTCCCTTTTTCTTTTTTTTAATATTTAACTTCTTGACTCCCACCCTCTCTCTTGCACATCATATGGCTCTTAACTTCTTCGAAGGGGACATTGCATGCTACTTGTGTATAAGTAATGCTTTTGTGTGGGATTGAAATATTCTTCAAAATAGTTATTCACATAACTTAAAGTCCTAATTAATAAGTCAAACCCTAGATATAGGAACAGAACTAAAAATAATAATAAAGTGATAAAATAATTAAATATATAAAAAAAAATCTTTGAAAGACGACTGCCCTAATTCAATATATGTAAGTCTGTGCAGCCTAAATGTTGGGGCTGCATTTGAATTTGGTAAGAAAAAGTACTCTCGCCATTTAATTAAGCTTAGATTTAATCAAATATCCAGTCTGTAGTCGTATTCAGTTGTGACCGAAAACTTGTGTGTATAGCATTAGTCTTCGGAAATGGGATAAAGCCATAAAGCTTTTCTATTCACCTCCTTCGACTTTTAAAAATAAAAATAGCCTATTAGAAATTGTGAAACAGATAATTAATATAAAAATAAATCTTATTTAAGTATTTTTTAAAATATATTTTGAAATAATACTTAGAAACCTGACGCTTACATACTAATAGATTAATATAGATATTTTATATGACAAACAACATTTAAGATATTTATATTTGATATGCTATCATTTAAAATGTCTAATATTATATAAGATAATACGATGTCACAAATCTCATATCATTCCAACACCATAAGAGTTTCACTTTATACTACTTTTTAATTTTACTAAATTTAATAATTTAAATTTTTTTGACAAAATTTTAATTGTTATACTAATCATAAAACTCTTAAATCATGATATTTTATATATTAGTATTTTATGCCATGGTATTCAAAATACATTGGTGTAACAAATCAGTGTACCAAAAGGCTTAATGAGATTCCCGGGAAGAGAAGAATTTGAATCTCATGACTCATGAATCACGAGACACTAAAGAAAATTAATAACTAACACATTAATATTGTCGAAGACTATTTTTAATTTAAAAGATTAAGTTATTAGGTGAAAGTTTAAGAATAATTTATATATATAACAAGTTATTGTCGAGTGTAAGTATGGACAAATTACAAGCTAACCATACTTTATATCTCTATATTGACATCTGCACGTCTAGTTGTTTAAGGTCGAACCTGTTATAAATAAGCATTGAATTATTAACTTCTTCAAAGCATTGAATTATTAACTTTGTTGGCCATATTGTTTGTTATAGTTTTGACTGATTTTGCACAAGGACACGATGAAACTGTCTCTCTCTCTAAACCTTTTACTTCATTTGTCGTTCCTTCTCCATATTCATATAACCAGTTTCCTAATATAAAGAAACAGAGAATCATTTGTAAAGAAAACTGCCACAGACACTGCATTGCAAAGCTTCTCCCCGTAGAATCTTGGGCGTTCAAATTCTGCAAGTTAGATTACATATTTGATTGTATGAATGTTCGTGTTTCTTCTTTAAACTATAACATTCAATTTGGTCAAACTATATATATTTATCGTCTTTTAATTATGCATGAAATTTTACTTTCATTCTTTAATTTATACTTTCTCTCAAAATGGTTCCTAACTTTTAAAATGTATCAAAATAGTTTTTAATTTTTACTTCCATCATCAAAATAGTCACTCTATTAGTTTGCTTGAAAGAAATACTAAAGTGGATGACAATTAAGTTGAGGAGGATTCTATGTGTCCCTGCCTCTTCCTCTTTTATGTCAGCATTTTTGTAAAGCAAATTAATAGAGGGACTGTTTTGATGAAAAAAGTAAAGATATATAACTATTTTGAGACATTTTAAATGTGAGGGACCATTTTAAAAGAAAATATAAATTTGAATGAATAAAATGTTAATTATTATTAATTTTTATGTGACAATTTCATGATTTAATTTATACTCCTTTAAAATGTCGTTAATAATTTCTCTAAACCTAAATCTGTAAAGATTACAAACGAAATTATCTTATATGTCATTCTATACGTCTAATATATTCTATTAGAAATTCTTAGGAAATTATGTGAAAGAGGGACAACAATTGAAAATTAAAGTTAAAGAATAAAAAGTATATTTATAAGACTTCAAATATTTGTTAGAAAAAAAAAATCAAGTAGAAAGAGTATATGCTTGGTTGATACTTAATGGTGATCATCCGTTTTCTTTTTTTCGTTTTTGCAGAGAGATTATATGATCCAAAATTAAGCAAGAATAATTTTCGGATCTTGTGTAAGTTCTCTGACCTCATTTTCCATATTGGTTGTAAGTTTAAATTTTGCAGAAAATGCACTTATTTCTCTTGATCTTTTCATGACTCAATTATAACTTTTTCTCGAAGTGTTTTTTGCTGTCTAAATCACACGTTACTGTGACCTTTTCACCCTCACGTGCCCACCACGTCACAACAACTACACCCACCTCCCCTTCGTTGATTACTTTTTCAAAAAATTACTTAAACATTTGCATTAGTTTCGGAATTTGGATTATCTTTTTTTTTTTATTACATTGGATTTTGGATTTTTTAGACATATTACTATTTGCAATGTAGATTAGGTCAATTATAAATATATACATCAACATACTAGAAGTGAGTTCATTGAGTCCTATCTTTAATATCTTTATATATTTATTTATGATTAATCTGATTTATAAAATTTAAAATTTTTGTAGACCATGTCTGACAAATAATTTCTTATTTCAGCTACTACTTGTGAGCATTCTCATCGAGATGCATGGGCAGGTTATTGGATGACCCCTATGCATGGAATAACGAAGATTCTTGGGCTCAGGAAGTTTGAACTTCGAAGACTCCCGTATATTCGCCCAAAGAATAAAGACTCCTGTATATTTTTCTTATTTATTTAAGATTTTGGTGGAAAAATAAAGAAAGAAAGACTTGTGTTATGGTATTTGCATATGCTAATAAAAAAAGTTATGTATGAAATAAAAAAATTAATAAAATGGGCAAGTTCACTTGCAGGCATACATGAATTTTATTGTAATTACGAGAAAACCTTCTAAAAAATATATAAAGCACAGTAAGCTACAAAATTTTTTATAGCTAAAATGTAAATAATCCCATTCAATTTATGGGATTGTGGAATTTATCCCATCAATTACAAAATTTAGCAATATATCTCCCAAACTAATTATTTCAGTGATATTTGGTACTAGGAAAGTTTTTACTCCCAAACTAATTATTTCGGTAGTGTTTGGTATTAGGAAAGTTTTTACTTTTCTGAAAAAGTGAAATGGGAAAAAAACAAGGGATGAAAAATTATTCCTAGAAAAAGAACTTATCCGGGAATAATTTTTATGAAGGATTTTAGGAGCAACATTCCTATCTGTTTTAGTAGGAAATAAACTTTCCAAGGAATGAGAAAAAAAATTTTCATAATTTTTTAATAATTTAAAATTTCATATAAATTAATTTTTAATTTAATAAAAAACTTTTATAATGATAGAACCTTTTTATATTTAATAAAATTTTTATTAAAATTGTTTAATAAAAAAATTAATATAAAATATATATAATGATAAAAGTATTTATAATCTTGAAATTATAAAAATATATATCTTATTTTATCTAAATTTTTTTAATTTAATTAAAAGGTATTTTTAGAAAATTTGCTTATATTCCTATGGAAATGTTACCTAAATCAAACATAGAAATAAAACTTTTCTAAGAATGCATCATAATATTCCCAAAAAAGTCTAGTGTATATCAAATACATTTTATCAACTTTCCTAAAATCTCATTCCCAGGAAAGAGATTCCCAATAATGTTAACTTTTTAGGAAAAAAATTTTCCTGGTACCAAACGCCACCAAACGTGTAATTTGCCTACGCGGTTAGCTATCCCATTAAAAAAGCTAACGTTGGGCATGCCCAAACTGTTTCCCGCGCCTTACATGCCCCCTATTTTCCCTCAAATCATTAAATTAAGGTTTAGGGCATTTTGAAATCGTGAAGTGAGGGCACTCTGATACTAATTTTGACCTCAAAACAAGAATATTGGAGCATTATTTTGTTTTGTGGTGACAAAATTGAAGAGGGAAGGTATGCTCACTTGTTTGACCTCATGTTTTGTGCTTGAAATTTTATATTTCAATGGAACCTTTAAGGTAGTGTTTTTGCTTCCTTTGAGTTGTATAAAACTATTCGTCCTCCATTTTGGTGTTTAATGCATTTTGTGTCTTATATGGGTAATGGAATCTTGGACAGTGATAGTATCTTGACCTCTATTTTAACCTTGACCATCAAAACGTGTGATTTTTTTCCTTCGGCTTTACTTTACATGACTTTATGTTAAAGATGGTGGGCCACCCTCTCATGTTGAAATATATTTAGTACTATATCGGAATTTGATACTAAGTTAACTGTGTTTGTTTTATTTATTTTTCTTTATGTAGTGATCCACCATGGGCATTGTTACATTGGAGGTAAATTTTGGGGGAAGGTTTATGTTTTCCCTTTACATGGGATACATAGACGGTGAAAAGGATGTGCACAAGGACTATGACTTGGGCTATGTCTCTGTCCCTGGAATTACTAGGTTTATGAAGGATGAAGGTTATTCTAACTTTATTGATTTGTGGTACAAGTTTGGGGATTAGCACATGTCATGTATAAAATGCTTTCAGTGTGATGAAGATGTTAGGAAAATACTAAATGCACAGAAGAAGAATCTTTAAACAATGCTGCAAGTATTTGTGGAGCATGCTATTGGTAGAGCTTTTGAGTATAGGTGTCAAATAAGCTAGCCTGGCCTAGCCGACTTGGCTTGTCGGGCTAGACAGTGTATTCAGGCTGGGCCAGCCCGGATTTAAATCGGGTTGGCATATTGTTAGTCTAGATGCCATTCCATCGAATTATTAGGCTAGTCCAGCCCTAATATAAAAAGTTAAAAAACACTCCAAATGAGATGATAATACAGATAATTATCCAACTTGATTACTTGGGAGTATGATATATTGAAAAAGATAAGGCTATTTCTTGTAGCCCGTTTATCTTTTGAGAATTATTACTCTCCTTAGTCCTCACTAAGCTAAAGCATTTTTAAATCAATAATATACACAACACAGGTCATATAGATAGTGAGTGTTTGAATGAGGATACTATTTAGGCATGCTCAAGCAGATAGGGGTAATTACAAAATTGTACAACACAGGTCATATATATAATTGCAACTGAGACTTTCTAGTAAAATAAACAATGTACTATATTAATCAGGGCTGGCAACAAGATTAGCCAATATTCTCAAACAAGTTTAGGAATAAATGCAGCAGAAACAAAAATTTAGAGCAATATTGTAAAAGAGTAATGATAGGGTCGCCACACTAGAGTAACAAGAAAGCACAAATGGACCCTACAGGCTATTAATTTCCATAAATAAATGAATGCCCTCTAAATATGCTAGCTCATTATCAACGATGTTAACACAGAGTGAGAAAACAGTCCAGCATATTGCAGGTAGATTATTTTCTGAGTACGAAACTACAAGAAATGTTATCATCAAAAAGTCAGAAATAATAATCAAAGTACATCAAGAGTTGGAACTTGACTTAAACAAGTTATAGGGTCAGTTAGACAATCTAAGTCAGGATAAGTGTATAGTAACATAATGTGGTGGTAAAAAAGAAGAAACCACTTGGAACATGTTTTAGTTTTAAAACATTCATCACAATTCTTCTTGGATGCCTTTGCCAGAAAAGTATCACATTAATGCATTTAGATAAGCAACATGGAAAGCCACAAAGTCCTTATTCTTGCCAACATAAGAATACTACTAGCAGGTTTTAATTCAGTATATTACTATATTGGTTTTGTATGTAAAAGAAAAATGATCTCACATCTTCCAACTTCCATGGATTGCTCAGCTAAAAGGTGTGTTATAAATAACAGAACATGTATGGACAATGAATATATACATTTATAGATGATTATTTCTCTCATTATGAATGCTAAACAAGAAGTTCAAAACAGTAATCCTGCTATCATGTCCATAAAATTTTCACATCCTGCATACTTTACCTTGTTGAATACTTAATCCCCTTCAAATTTGACCCTAGATGCCATTGAAGGGCCTGCTTTGAATAAACTAAACTTTTGGATAAACACACTCTACTGTGTAAAAACTAAAACGTACATGGTTTGAATCAATAGTAGCAACGACGGTCGGTGAGTGGCGAGTGGTGGCTGGTGGGATGCGATGGTGGAAGGCGAGAGACAACGACAAACAGATGAGGGGATAAGGTGCGAAACTGAAAGGGGCTCCAACCTTCAACGCTTGCAATTTGTGAATTGTGGTGGTAAAACAAAAAGCGAATGTGACTTTGGGGAAGAAACTCCAAAAGAGGGAAATCCATCCCTCCCATTTTAGAGGGACAAACGACATTGTTTTGGGTTGGCCCTATGGTTTGATTGAGCTAACCTAGCCCAGCCTAAAAACCTAGAATATTTTTGGGCTTGTATTTCAAAGGCTCATTTTGCCACATCTACTATTGAGGCAGCGTAACCTTGTTTCTAAAAGATGTCCCTATTGAGTTTAGGTTGAAGAGTATGCACAGGATGAGCACAGTGGGGATGATGGCAATGTTGGGGAAGGAAAGGGTGAGGAATAGGGGGAAAACTACAGTATTACCATAGCACAGAGTTAAGGTTAATAGAGGTTTAGCAAACAAACCAATCTTGAATTCAAATATTAGGTGAATTAAACAACTATTCCTAATATGAGGTTATTGGTATTTTCTACTAAGGTTAGAGAATTCATATCATCACAACTAATTCTCACATGTAATTAACTGATTAATTTCCTTGGTGTAGGTCATCACTTAATTAATTGGATTAAGCGCAATGAAAACACACAATCATCTAAATTAAGTCAAATCAATGAATTTAATTTAAACTCGTTCAAGAGAGCTTAATTAAGTGTAGATTATTTCTAACACCTAACTCTCAATAAAACTCTTTAATAACAAATAATAGATGACCAATACTCAATTTAAAACTAAAGGGTATAAAGAATAATGAACATGAAATATCCTAAACTTGCATTAAACACAATTCACCAAAATATTCAATACATTCATGGTAGCCAAGCTAAATAGCCGCAATATGTTTAGCCACTCATAGTCAAATTCAAACCAATGAATCCAGAAAAAAAATGTTCTAAACATATTGCAAAGGAAAACAAAAAATCAAAATAAAACAAAGTAAAATCAAAATAAATAAAAACAAGTAAAATAGCAAGCTCTCCCTCTCGGCTACAAGATAGTGCCTGCAAGCAAGATGGACATCACCAATGATGTGGATCTTCACCTATGATGATGGTGCAAGGTAATGGCTTACTGTGATAGTGGTGGCTAACAACGTGATAATAAGACAAGGAAAGAAAACTGAGAAGGAGAAGGAAAAAGAAAAGGAGAAAAGAGATGTCGTTTGTGACCGAGAGAGAAGGCATAGAGAGAACAAAGATCTTCTCCTCGTCTTGGTCAACAACGATGAAGACGAGAGCTCTTACTCCCTCATGATGTTACAATCTATCTATTGAAAAATTTATAGGGAGAAGAAGGCTAATGAAGAAGCTCCCAATGTCGCTGTTCCTTTTCCCCCTTTTTTTTCATCCTCTGTTATGGCATTCGTCTCTAAATTTGGGCTTTGTTCTTCCAGTAGGAAAACGAAGATGTTATGAAAATTATGCAAACGCAAGTGTAAGTTATCGTAATAAGTAATAAAGAGTGAGCAAAGTATCATTCTTATGTGGAATTGTTACTAAGCTATTAAGTATTAAAATTATATCCCTCAACCTTAATCAAACTCAACACCTGTAACTAATTAAATTAAGAAAAGAAAATTGACAATTAGCTAAGCGATTAACGAAGAAATATATTTCACTAAGTTGGAGAAATCTAGGACTACAATCTTCCCCCACACTTTATAAGTCTCAATTCTTTCCTTAATTCTCTCAAATAATTATCTTAATTGTCAGCTAGGGTCCCAACACATCCAATTATCTTTCCCAAGAGTAAAAGGAAATAACAAAGACCGCCCTATATTCTGACGAATAATCTCTAATCTAGGAATTTATTAAGTTTAATCCCTTGTTGACTATATATGTTGTGCTGATATATTCTTATCCTATATAAACTCACAGCTTCTACTCAATGATCACACATATCTCTATCTAAGGTAAAATACCAAAATCTTTTTGCAAGGTCCCGAGGGTTCCCACTTTTAATCCAATCAATGACCAATTAATTAGAAGCATTAAGCATGGGTAGAAAAAGCAATGAATAACAATCACTAAGATTAATGGGAAAAGGAATCACCCAAATTACATGTGGGTTCCAAATGTAATCCTAGAAAAGAAATTTAGCCCATTAAAGGAGTTGTAAAAACAAGATTCAAGACAATAACCAACATCGGTGATTTCTAGGAAAGAAAAGAAAAGAGGTTGAGAGGTAAAACAATCAAATTCTCAGAAATCCTTTTCTCTTTGCTTCTCCTCTTTAAAGTCCCTCTATGGCCGTAGCTCTTGATTTCCCAACTTCACTGTCTAAATTTTCAACCTTTTGTTGCATTTGATGTATGGAAACCATAGCTTTAGAGTTCCGGAGCCATGACTTAGGGGGTTAATGTGCATACGTACTATTTGTAGTTGGCGTCGCAGCTTGGAGTGATTGATGCCATGGCACCAGCCTCTCGGGAAACTGGTTGGTGCATGAAGCACTCGGTCGCTACGGCCCTAAGTGGTGCCCTCTTCTCTAGACTTTGGATTGCATCTTCTTCATCTAATGCTACAACTTGTTGTGGTTAAACTATGGCTCACTCTTTTTAGATTTTGGCCTGCGAGAAATTTAAATGCTTTATACTCTATTATTACCTTGTCCTGTATGAAAATTCTTAGAACAACCAGTCATTTGCTCAAAAACTCATAATAACAATACCAATTCTTTTACTTAAAGGTTTCAAAATTTTAGTAAATTCACAGTTATCAAATATCCCCAAACTTGAGCTTTTGTTCATTCACAAGAGAAATGAAAGAATGACTAACAATGCATGAAATAATTAATTCATGGCAAGGTACTTCCTTTTGGCCATTGATCATCCTATATGCCTCAATAGTTTCACCTATTTCCTAGCTTAGAGAAAGATCAAAATATCATATAGTTGTAGAATTTCAATTTATATGTCAAGTTCCCTACTTGAATTAATTGAGTGTGTATGTGTGGTCTTTGGTACTTAGTTACCTACTATTTGAATCAGTTTATGCAAACTAGACTAAATTACAATTAATCTTAATGAGATTGTACTTCTCAAACTTCTTATGCTTATTCTCAAATAAACTCTCCACTAATATAGTACAAACACACCACTAAAGATAAAAAAAGACTTAATATTAGCTTGTAATGTTTGGCTTGGGCTGATGGTATGACAAAGAAAGGTAAGGAATTCAAGGCAAGAAAATTTCACACAACTTTATCATCTAAGAGAGAAAATAAAAATATAGCTTCTTTACATTTATTTTCTAGAACAGCTTATGAGCAATTTATCCAACTCAATCTAACTTTAATGCATGACTATTCTTTTTTCAGATGCACAACTCCTAAACTTATTTTTCTTTTAATTTGGGTTGTGCTCTTGTTTAATTACTCTTATTTATTTAAATCTTTTTATGCAAACTAACAAAAACTGCTCCAGAATAGACAAACTTGCTCTTGCTCTTCTTACTCTTTAACAACTCCTTTCTCTACTCCAATGGCTACACAAATAATAAATTTTCTTGATAAAGGGTAGGATGAGTGTTTATAGGCTAAGGGTGGTTAATGTGGGTTAATGAAAGAAAGAATGGCTACTGTGTTCAGGCTCAAAAGGGGTGACTAGAGATGGATAATAAGGGTAGGCTAGAAAAGCTCAAATGTTCCAAAAATAGCCTAAATCACTTCTCTAGTGATGTGCCTACCTAGGATTTCACCTTGAGAGATTCTCATATAGGTTTTAGAATTTGGTGAGATCTAAAAAAATTGTCCAATTCACATAAGCCTGCCTTAAACTAGTAGTTGGCTAAGTATCATGACTCAAGTGCTTTTAAGTTTTTCAAATAAAGTCAAGTAGATGGGATTAACACTTAGGAATTAAACACACACAGCAGCATGATACATCTCATTTTTCCTAAGTTCAGAACAGGGAGGCTAATTCCTATTATGGACCACAGATAATTAATCCCACAAAAGAAAAGAAACACAAGTAAAATATTACAAGAAAATATCGCAATATCTAGTACATCTCATCAATTCAGCAAGAAATGTCAAATTCCACTACCACACAAATAAGTCTCAATACCCCCAAACTTAATGTGCGAACCCCAAGGATAAATCTTGAAATCCAATAATCTTGAAGGAATACTTCACCCCAAGAAAGTTAAAATCATATTTATGAACCCCGACCTAGCGATTATATCAATCGAGAACCAAAGGTATGCTAATTTGAATGCCACAAGGTAGAACCCTTGATAAGTTCACAAGTTCTTTGAAGAACCATAAGAGGACCAACCTCACATAAATTTTAATTCTAGAATAATCTCCACAATGCTGTTCACGCCCATATATAGGAGGTTGTAACACAAAAGAAAACCTAAGATAACTAAAACCCTAAAAATGCATATGGGCTTTAGAAGTAATAAAGGTCTAGTCCAAGAAAATAAAACATAAGTACATAATAATGAACTAAGGCCAACTTGAATCACATTCTAAACAACACCATCTCTTGCTTAGATCATGTTAAGTAAGCCTTGATCTTCCTTTGAGCCAAACTTGATACTTTGTACTACTTTAGAAGAAACACTTGAAGTTTGTTTAACCTAAATATCTTGAATCAACCCATTAAGTGCTTCTTTGATCCTCTTGGCTCTTGCCTTTGTAATAGGCCTAACCGGGACATGTAATGGATCCTTTGGTGTTGCTTGTTGATTCTCATCATTCCCCCTATCCTCAAAAGGATTCAACCACGAATCATCACCTATATCAAAAGGAGAAAGATTAGAAACATTAAAAGTAGCACTAACATTGTACTCACTTATAAGATCCAATGTATAGGAGTTGTCATTGATCCATGCAATTACTTGAAATAGACCATCTCCTCAATTCACTCTTTTTTTTCTTCTTTTAACTTATCTTCATACACCTGCCTTGGAGTCAAAGGTACAAGAGTAATGGACTTGTTATCTTTCATAAAGCAGTACCCATTCTTAAATCCTTCATGAATGATCAAATTGCCATGGCTTACCCATTAGTATATATCCTGAATGCATTGGAACAAAATCATGAAAAACTTCACCATTGTACTTCCCAATTGAAAGCATTTGGTCATCCTCATCATCACTTTCAATTTCCACCTCTCTATCATCATGCAAAATCATAGCCTTATTTGGACATTGTGAAGCTATGTGCACTGTTCCCAAATAACAAAAGCATTTAATGTTATTGTTATGAGTTTGGGATTCATATTTACCTTTACTTCTACTAGACACTTCTTCCTTTCCCACAAGTGGTTCTATATGGGATTTAGAAACAGCCCTATCATCCTTCCTCAAGTTTGGCTTCCATGAGGTAGATGAACCAACATTTTGAA
>JASKGM010055607.1:0-18899 GCA_034509205.1 Ceratonia siliqua | reverse complement strand
AATAAATTTCAGACTTAGAATATATTTTATGAACATGAACTTTTGTATAGTTATTTATTTATAATGGATTTCAATAATATTGTCTGCATTGGTATGTGAGGCTGGTGGATAATTACCAGGAGGGTAATTATCTACGCCGGTCACGTGTCTTAAATTGAGGCGTGACAAGTTGAATTTTATCTTTGTCCTTTTTTGTTAGTTATAAAATTTATTTCCACCACTATTTATTTTAAAAAATTATTTTTGTACTTATAATTACAATAATTTTATCCTTTAATTTATAAATTAATAATAAAAAGGAAACAATAATTAAGTTTTATTAACAAAAAATTTATAATTTTGTTTAATTAATTTTTTTAATATTTAATTATAATTTTAAGTGCTAAATTACTTTATTAAGCAAACTAGAATCACCAAGAAACAATTAACCCCAAAAAGGCAAAAACTAAAAACAAACAAATATATAATGGGCTATTTGGAACGGTTTTGTTTTATTGTTTTTAAGAATAGTTTTTGAAAACAATTCTAAAAAATAGTTTTATAGAACAAAAAAACAAAAAACTTGTTTGGAAAAAAATATTTTTCATCAGTGTTTTTTCGTGTTTTTTAAAAAACATATGACAAAAACAAGCCAAAATACAAAAAAAATATTTTTGTTTTTTTGTTTTCTAGTTACTGTTTTCGAAAAACAGTTTTTAAAAATAACTATGAAAAAAGTTTTTCAAACAAGTTTTTTTTGTTTTCACATAACAAAAAAACAAAAATATTATTTTTGAAAACACTTCTAAACAGGGCCTAAACTTTTTTTTTTCTAATATGAAGCCCAATTCCCAAACCATATGCTGCTATACCCTGCCTGGGTTTATGCACCCTTTCAACCCAAGTGCCAAGCCCTGAATTGGATATGACCAAGAAAGAAACCCAATCCTAGTTTTACCAACATGTAGGGGTAGTCATTCTGGCCCAATAAATGGCATCGCCTTTTGCTTGACTTTTTTTTTTTTATATTTCTTTGATAGAATATGTTAGTTAATTGCATTTGAGTTAAAAACAAAAATATGTTTCTATAAAAAGAAAATGTTGAAATCTCAAATGGCACCGGTCTCGGTCTTTAAAATTAAAACAATTGAGGTGAAATCGATATGATGAATTTGATTCATATAATCACATTATAAAAACTAAGATTTTTATCAATGATATTTTGAAAAAATATTACAGGTGATTAAAATTTTATTCAAACGGTATTTTATTTTGTAAGTATTATGCATATGAAATAAGAGGATAGATCTTAAAATTAGACATGAGTGGTTTTAAGTTTTATTTTATATAAAAAAAATTATCTTGTTTTTTAGTTTTGATCACTTTAAACAAAAGTTCAACCCACTACCCTTCCTTGATGATCTTTTATTTAAAGGTAATTGTTACCTTACAGCTCTATTTTTAGGACCGTAAGACTATAGTCACATTTACTTTTTGTATTTTTGTATTTTTTTTAAATTAATGGGGTGTTTTTTATATTATATTTTTTTTTAGGAATTTTTGAAATGTTTTTAAATTTTTTCTAAAATTTTTTACTTAAAAAAAACATAAGTTTAAAAATTATTGTTGAATGAATAATACTCAAAGTGAAAAAAAATTTAAAAAATTTTAAGAAATTCTTAAAAATATATATAATATAGAAAACACCCTATTAATTTCAAAAACTAAAAAAATATAAAAAAATAAAGGGGCATGTAGCCCTACAGCCTCTTCCCTTGATTTAAAGCACTATTTTCATAAACTAATTCTTCCATTAGCTTTTCCTTGCTCTCTCATTTTCATGATTGCATGGGTTATACAATTCAAAGGAGGATGAAAATCTTTGAGGGATAATGGTAGAATAACTTATTTCTATTATCATTTTAGTTACTTAAAAAAAAAAAGGGAATGCAAAATTTTTTAACCAATAAAGGTGGAATAACCTATTTTAATTATCATTTTTTGTCAATAAATAAAAGTACTATGTTTAGGTTAAAAGTCCTATATGGGAGACATTATGTGATTAATTGCTATATATAAGGATAAGATAGTTCTCACTTTTTAAAAACCCACCCAAATTTAAATTGAGTAAAGAGTTTAAACCCGTTAAAAACCTATTCATGTCATCATTTTGGTTGTAAAAAAAGATGACAATCGGTAAAAGATGCAAATTCTTAGAATCAAGAAAAGTAAGTTGACTTCTATTGGAATCTCTTTATATAAACAAATTTTGATTGCGGCTACGGGTGGGTTTGTGGATGTCTGCCACAATATGTGCAATCCATTCGTGCAATGGAAAGAGAAGGAGGCAAATGATAGTGGGAGAAGAACACAATGAGTGGAAATCTTGGGTGGAATTGAACAATCTAACTACTTCATTCACACAGACCTTCCATTAATGTCTAAAAATACACTAACTTTATATGTTAAGAGTAAACGTAGGCGAATTTCAAACTTTATTTTATATAAAAATTTGATCAACTTTAAGCTTTTTAAAAAAATTAGTAATAGTTAAGTGTGCTATCCAATTTATAATCAATTTTACAAAAGAGAATGAAGAAAAAGAAAAATATTTTTGATGAATGATGAAATAGCCAAAAAGTAAGAGATTAGGTGTTGGCTTCATTTAAATCTATTGAGATCTCAAGGTGGAGAGGATAGAGAGAAAGTGAATGAACTCAATTCCTAAAATAAAAGAAATGAAGGTAGGTACCTTAAAATAGAATCCAAATTTCATGCAGTTACTGTATCTCGTACAGTTATTAGATAATAAATAAATAAAGTATATGTATTTTTTTTTGTATATTATGGGAAGGTGTGATACATTCTAACCGTCCATAATAATTATACATAATACAATAATTACATAGAATCCGAATCCCTTAAAATGGTAGACTAGCTATGCTTAGATAGAACTCGGAGACAGTGATTGAGTGAGGACGTTTTGATCAATTGGTGTGTTCGTGTAAGAGCCAACCAGTTAGTAGGTAACATAATTCCCAATATCAAGAAAGAGTTGGGAGAACAGTTGTCTGATTTGGTCGAATTTCATGAGATGTCCAAAGAGCTCTAGAAGCATAATAGAGTATGTTTTCATGAACTGGACTTGCACAATTAAACAGATTGAGCTCAATTCAAAATGATCAAATTGGCCTACGACATCAACTTTTTTTGTTTTTCTTTTCTATTCAACTCATGATTTATGCTCTGTTGCCAATTTGAAAAAGAGCATTACCTTAAAATATCTTTGGAAAATGGGGTAAGCTTTGTCATTTATTTGATGATTTCCTTTTACTTTCCTCTTATCTCTTATTAGGTGAGGATTTGTTTTGGAAAAGAGAAAGCTAGATTACCCAACATGCTGTTGCAGAAAAATTATTAAATCCTCCATTACAAGATGCTTTTGTCCCCAAACATTTTGATTGAAGATAAAGCACTCTTGTAGGGTATCACATAGGAAACAGAAACTTCTGCAATGTGCTAATATATATATATTGTCACCAACTCAGATGGCAACTTTGGACACAGCAAAATGAAATGGTGCCCTAGTCATGCAAGAAGAAAAAAAAAAGTTGAGATGAAATGATTTTATTTTTTAAATAAATAATGTCAAAAAAAAAGAAGAAAATAGGGTTTTTAGGAAAATAAATCTGGTACATACTATGTGATGGCCATATTAATTGTATCACGTGACATTTTTCTTTGATATTTTGCTCGTAACCACACAATTAATGGCAGAGTTAGGGTATTTTCATTTGTTGAGATTAATTTGTCAATTATTTTTTTAAGTAACTATTGAAGTTCCTTCAAAATAATCAGTATGACGAAATTAAATGGCTAATCAAGTTCTTCATTTCTACATCAACTGTTGAATTATCAAAGTGCAGAGGCGCCACTGCAACAATAAAGTTGGAACAAGTTTTACTGAGGAAAAGGGACTTGGAAGCTGAAAGATGTCCCATTAAAACTGAGACTGATTGATATAGCCAGTATGAGCTTATTCAGAGAAGGTCCTACAAATATCCTATTCTTTCAAATAACCTGTCAAAGTTGGTACAAGTTCACGTGGGACTAGAAGGATGAAGCTGTGAGAGACCTGGCAATCAAGGAAGAAGGGGAAGCCATGGAGATATATATACTAAAATTTTAGTATAAATTATAGGTATACAATTATTAATAGGTAATATAGATATTTACATACTAAAATAATTGAATAAAAAAAATATTTTAGTAATTTTAATGTAGCCAAATTTCACAAGGTGAGAACTATGATATCTGTTTTTGTTCGAAATTTTACTAGAAAGAAAATGGGTTGATATAACTTTTAGTCTCATTATATTCATTCAACTTTTACTTTAATTTTTAAATTTAATTTTATTCAATTGAATCCTTACAGTTTTAATAATTTTTATTTTGGTTTCTTTGATTTAATTTCTTTTAATTCAATTATTATAGTTTCAATAACTTTTATTTTGGTCATTACTATTAAAAATTTACTTAATATTATTAATATCATTGATTAAGTGATAAAAAATTAACCGTGTAACAAATTCACACGTAGGCGTATTATATGATTAATTTTTTACCACTGTAATAAAGATATTAACTGTGTTAAATGAATTTTTAAAGATAAGAATCAAAGTAAAAGTTATTAAAATAATAAAAATTCAATTAAATGAAATGAAATTATATGAATAAAAATGAAATATATTGAAATTGTAAGAATTTAATTGAACGAAATTAAATTATAAGGATTAAGATAAAAATTAAATAAAATTGGAAGAATAAAAAATTATATTAATTGAAAGGAAATCTACCCAAATCAAAAAATTCAAAGTTAGGCATGAAGGTGGGAGCCATGGAGAGGAGGGGTCGGGGAGTATGTGGAAAGAGGGTGATTTGTTGGGTAAATGTCCTTCTTCTTAGGAATGGGGACACGTGATGGGCACGAGGTCCCCTCTCGAATGTCTGTCTTCTATCTATCCAAAACAGTAATTATGAACTCCTTTACCTCCTTCAGCTTCTATTAGCATCAGTTTGTCACTTATCAGACTCCTCTAATGATTGACAAGGACTGCGAATTTGAAGACTGAAATTGCCCTTTTCATAAATACATAACTCTGAGGACCAGAGACAAGGATGGTGCATGCAACTAGCAATCACAATTATAAAATTATCTTAAATGCAACTCTCATTCACCTAAAAGCAGTTGGTCAAACGCTTAATTACTTCTTTATTACAACTTTTTAAAATTAATTATGAAAAAAAAGTTTGCAACACTATTAAACAAGCACTGAATCATAGTTTTGTCTATTTTTTGAAGCCAATTCTCTAGTTGCAGCATGAATAATTTATCTTTGACCAAATTGAAAAAATTGATTAGTTGAAGTGTGTATATATTAATCCAAACACGACGTGACTTTATATACAAAAATATATATATTTTTTACTTGCTATGTGGTGGTGTGGTGATTTAACTGAATCATTAAGTGGCAATGGGTCCTGTGTGAGGGTTGGGGAGGGTTATCCATTCACAGCTAAGCTGAGAACGAAACGTTAGGTTGGGTTTGAGTCAAGTTGGACCGTTGGAGGAGGTGGTGACTGGTGAGGCATTAACTCTGAAATTGCCCATCCATATCTAAGTGGCACCCACCTTATATTATTCTTCCTCAAGTAAATGGGTCCCTCTGGACTCCCCCACCGTCCATGAAAGCCTATAGTGCTACACTCGTTTGCAAAGGCCTCTCCTTTTACCACAAAAATTTCTGATTGGGCTTCTCCTCTTACAAATAATGAAAAAATGCATAAAATTCTCTTAAATTTGGACTTTTTTTTTGGTAAATTGTCATTACAAATTTTAAAATTTAGATATTAAACTTTTGAATTTGATAAAATTCATAATAAATTCTTTTTATTTCAATTCTGTTAAATACTTAATAGAGTATAAAATGTATCAATATGTTGAATATCTTGGGAATAGTCCCAATTAGACATCTTTAGCATAATATTAAAAGGACAAAAAGGTTTATTACAAGGTTTATCAAAGTTCAGTAATTTAATATATGAATTTTAAAGTTTGTAGTGACGAGTTACAAAATAGTGGAAGTTTAGAAAAATTCTATGTATTCCTCCCCTAAATAATTACACTCTTCAAGGTAATGGACATTTAACAACCTATATACCCTCGATAGTTTGAAAGAGAAAAGATTGGAGGGCTACTCATGACCACATAAATCCAAAAAAGTTCAGAGTGTTCTCATTATCCACCATGACTGATGAAATTGATGTTATAGCAGCTGGTTGAAGCATTGAAAAGATTGATGAGAATTGAAATATGGGGTGTTATCCCACTTAGCCTCGAAAATCCTTAGCTTCTCGCCACCAGTATTTGTTTCATTAATGCACAACTATGTGCCATAAATTCTATTCTTAGTAGACAGAAAAAGGGCCCCATTGCAGCTGCAAATTGCGGGGAAGAAGGAAGAGGGAGGATAAGAAACACTGTTCCTGAAAAGTACTAGAATTAAATTCACACTTCTTCTCAAGGGCCATCTTCTAAAGTGCTAGTGTAATACTGGCGAAAGCATTGTGTAACTGACCCTCATTGGGACCAAAACTCTTGTGACGTTTGATTATATTCCATTGCCATTTTAATTATCCAATCCACATCAAGAGGAAGAGTTCATTTTGCTTAATTTGGATTTACTACTCTTTTAAGTACAATCATAAGGAGGGGGAGATATTCGGTTAGGACTCAAGATCAGAACTTGAACCCTTCATTTAGAATTTTCAATGCCTAAATGGTGTGCTATGTGACTAACAAGGCTAGATTCTAGCGGTCAAATTTGGGTTAGGGACAATTGAAACTCAACCGTTGATTTGTAACTTCTTGCAACACTTTGTGAGGAAGTAGCCACCTATATTAATACATGGTGCCAACCACCAAAGGTAACAGGGGGCTCCAAGGCCATATGGAGAATGTCTTATAGAGACATGCCCGCATGGCTTACAAGCTGGCCTATATGATTATAAACTACAAATACAAGGATAGAGAAAGCACAATTATAGCTACAGGATACATATTAATGGATCAAACTATTCTGGCAGTATGGCTTCATATGCTTGTATTGCAGTTATAGTATCTAGTCTCATATGATCTTAGTCATTCACGAATATCTTATCCCCTCCAATTATTGCCCATGATTGCTCAAATTCTAGGTCTCCAAGAGTTCATGATTTTTAACAATATTTTTTTCCACATCCAAATCAGATTACCCATGACCCAATTTCTTATTAACCTGCATCACCAAGCTCATATAATTGGCTGTGCTAGGCTGCCAGCTTTAAAAACGCAAGCTATAGAAGACAATTTAAATTGTAAAATCAATGAAGGTTATAGATTTAACACCTTTTAGAGCACATTGTGACACTTTCCTGTTGATTTTGATGTCAGATCAGTTGGCATGTGCTCAGCTGGACTTGCTTGATTCCCTCAGGAACTGCAATATTTAGAGATAGAGATAGGGAGAGGTTATGATCAACACAATTATATTATAGAACTGTTATAGATAGTAATTGTTAATTAATTGAGGGAGGGGGGTTGATATTCAATCTGAGTACAGAAAAACGTTCCTACCACTGTGTATAACACTGACATAGCAGATATTTTAGAATAAATTAAGGAACAAAAACTATTTTTGAAGGAGAAAAGTGATGGAACACATTGACCATGGTCAAACTCAAATGAGAACAGGAGACTGAATAGAGGTACTCAACATGGTAGAAAGAGGACAATTTAGGGACACGCACGCATTAATTATTCCAAATGTTGGTGAAAATCTGGGGAAAGTAAAGAGAAAGCAAGTGGGTAAGGAAGACCCACATGGCCGCAAGCAATGAACCTCAGAGAGGAAAATTATATGATAAACTCGGTTTAAAAAAATTAATTGATCAATCAGTTATAAATATACTAATGTTTATTTATGATTGACTTAACCTACTACTATTGTTTTATAAATCATCTCAATCTAAAAATTTTTGTAAGAAAGACACTCATGACAAAAATGAACCTCAGAAAATCCTCTAACTAAAATCTTTTTCTCTCTCTTTGACAAATTATCAAACTTCTTCAATGACATGAAGCATCTAAAATATTATTGTTTGATCTTATAGGATTAAAGATAACATGATGATCCTACGTGTTAGTCAAATACTTGGGAGAAGTAAAGAGAATGCAAATGGGTAAGGAAGACCCACATGGCAGAAATGAACCTGAAAGAATCCTCTGACTAAAATTTTTCTCTTTCATACAAATTATCAAGCACCTTGTTGGTGTGAACAAGATTAGCAAGGTTGCCAAGAAATGGGAGCTCCTTTTACGGCGTGCAAAGAGGGCCAAGCCTTTTGAGTACCATTTCATTTGGTTGCTGTCTCTTCACTCACTCTCACACAATCACATTATACAAGTTAGGCATTTGTGTGAAGCCACTAACTCTCTCTCTCATGCTTGTGACAGCATAAAGTAAGGCAACTCACATTTCTCCCTTAATCCAACGTTTTTGTCTCAAGAAAAATCTCATCACTGTAATTTATTCACATTTTGGTCTCTTTGGTACTCAAGAGAACGCATAGTCGCATAGACTAAAACCATATTGGTTTATCAAAACCCCCTGACTACCAATAAACTGAGGGAATGATATGATCCAAGTCCGCCTCTCCATGCACTCCCCTTTTGAAGAAACTGATTCTATCATGCACAACGACAGGTATATTTATTAAAAAAAGATCAAATTACTCCCTCCCACTCTAGATACTTAATTCACGCTTCTTTTTATTATAAATATATAAATAGGTTTTTTTTTAAGTTAAAAAAATATTATAATTTAACTTAATTTTAAATTTTATAAACTATTTATATATCTAAAATATATTTTATAAAAAAAACTTATGAAACTCAAATAATATATTTATTCATTATCTTTTAATAATATTGATGTAGAAGAAGAACAAAAACACATTGAATAATTTTTAAAATATTTTTTATAATCAGCAATAAATAAATTTAAAGATTCTAAAAAGATAAATTAAACATATAAATTATTTAACTAAGTTTTAATTCAAAATGATGTTAAATTGTAATTTTTTTTTAACTTTTAAAAAAAGATTGTATATATTTTCGTATTAAAAAAGAATGTCATATAATTAAGACATCTTTTAAGATATAAAAGAGTAATTTACTCTAAAAAAAACTAACAATGCAACACCAACTTGTTCTTCGAAGACAAACAGAGACAATAATTAGGAAAACAGACAAGATAAAAGTAGGGATTGAGTTTAGCACATCAAATTTATCTCAGTCTTAAATTTAGAACTGGTGTCATATGACTATATGAGTGATTAAATCCACTAAAAAAAGACGCCAACTAATTTAGCTAATATAATCTTTTGCAATGAGCATGAGAACTTGAGTTGGAATTCTACCTTAACAAAAGCTAGGATTATTCACTATTAAATAAATTATAGTTTTTTATTTAAGGATGAATAATTTTGTTATATATAAATTAGCCATTGATTCTTTATAAATATAAAAAAAATATATCTTTTATAATTTTGTTTTACAGCCATTGTATTACAGGTGTCATTTCGTAAGGAGTAATAAACCTTAAAAGTCTTACATCGAGAGTAATGAATCTCTTATGGAGGTTTATATAAGATTTGGACACCCTCGTTTTATAAGTTAATTTTTAGGGTGAGTTATACTCGAATTCCTCTATTATATAGATGTATTTGATATGATGATTATATTGGTGACTAAAATTAAGGGCGTTTGTGTTTTGAGGTCTAAGATAGGAAGAGTGGAGAAGATCCACCAAGTTGCATGGTTGATTTGAACGAAAGAAGGGCATAATATTTGCATGGTTTGAATAGAATTCTGCACCCGCCGGCCATTTAGGGCACATCGTCACCCTACCAACCAACTAATTACACCATATATGCCTCCTTTCTAATTTCTACCTAAAAAACATTCCATTTAGATATCACCATAGTTATTACAATCAAACCAGGCTTTGAACTAGAGGGGATTGAGTCACTGACTAATTGGTTTAACTACTGAATTACCAATCAAAGAATTGGTTTTTTTTAATTAAATATATATATATATATATATATATATATATATATAAATCATATATATATTCACTTTATTATGATAAAAATAACTTTAAATTTTTTTTATAAAATTTAATATATTTTTATATTAATATTTAATATCCTTATAGAAATAAAATCAATATAATAAAATCGCTGAATCAACACAGTTCAATTGTAAAAATGTCCAATTATTAAAAATAAAATCGAATCAGTTTTAGTATAATTATACTTTAGTATTTTTTTACTTAATTATTTTGAGATACTATTTTAAATTTATTTAAGATATAAAGTTTTAAATATTATAAAATAGTTTTAAAATATAATATGTATAAAGATTTCATTGGGATGCATGGTAAGAAAAGAAAGAAACCATAGAGTATTTAGAGTAATACTATTTATATATATATTTTTATATTTTTCTTACATTTCATTTTTAATCATTGATATAAAATAATAATAATGATAGATAATAATATGTGATAAATAATAATAAAATAATATATATAATATATAATGTAATAATAATATGAAAAATATTGTATATGAATATAATTCCTCGAGTATTTATTCCTAAACAGGCTAAGAAGTAATGAGATATTATTTATCTCTTATCTCATCCACATTTACATCACCACTCAGACAAGGTTTAGAATTCATATGCATAATTATGAATGCTATAGAAATTAAAGTATAATCTCTTCTTAAGTAAAAATGAGAACCTCAGGGAAGATATCACAACCCTGAATGGGCACAATTATAATTACAAATACAATGTATTGTCATATACAATCAAAATTGAAAATCTCAAGGAACATATATATATATATATATATATATATATTAGTAATATTTTGCTTAATTCACACTATTATCAACTGTTAAAAGAATTTGAATCTCCTCAAATAAATGATAAATTAGATACAAAAGTACAAATTTAAGCTTAATTACTAGTGCACTGATAATTGATTTGAATTGACATAATAAATGATATCAAATTCTTTTATTTCTATTATATAATTAAATTGATAATTAATTTCTTTTTAAATATGGGTGTGATAAAAGAAAAGAATGTAGAAAAAATAGAAGAGAAAAAAAAAAGGATAATATATAGATAATGAAAATAGACATGTAATTAACTAGGAAAAGTGTGGACCTTTTTATCTAAATTTACAAATCAATCTCAGTATTTGAATATTTGAAACTTATTGTATCTTAATCCTTTTATCATTTTTGATGTAAAAATGTGAAAAATAAAAGAAATTAACGTAGAAAATTTTTTACATTTTCAGAATTTAATATTCTTATGGTAATAAAAATTTAGAGTTGAAAAAGTAATTAAAAATCGTCAATTTCATGCTGTTAGCAATAATTTTCTGCATTAATGACGAAAGGTGCATCTGATTTATTAGAGCCCCCAAGATTGTGGTACTTTCAACTGTTACACATTTGCGTTAGGTATCCAATCTGCTGCCAGCCTCCACGGTTTTTTCTGTGTAAATTACAATAAAAATATTGTTGAAATATTTCATTAACATTTCATTCATTTTAAATTATTTATATTATTTAAAGTAATAATATAAAAATTAAAAAAATTATTAAATAATTTTAATTTTAATAAAAAATAATTATATTTAACTAAATTTTTTTTATTAAAATTAATTTAAATTCTTGTTACTATTTTATTAAAAATAATAATAAATAAAGATAATATTTAAAAATAATAATTAATATCTTATTAATAATATAAAATGATAAATAATTTAAAATAAAATAAAAATCTTAAAATAATAAATAATTTAAAATAAAAATAATACTAACTACAAGATCTTTCTTTTCTTAAATAGCCTTCATTTCATTTTATTTATTATTTAATATAATAATATAAAAATTATTAAATTAATAATTTTAATTATAATAAAAATAATTATATTTGACTAAATTATTCTTATTAAAATTAATTTAAACTCTTATTATTTCATTAAATATAATAATAAATAAAGTAAAATTAAAACAATAATTAATATTTTATTAATAATATAAAAAATAAATAATTTAAAATATATTAAAACTCTTAAAATAAATATTATTTTAAAATAAATAGAGTATATTCGTATTCAGATCTAGATATTTTCAAAGAACATGACTATATCATGTTTAAAAAGAATACAAAGTACATAAATTTATAAATACTAATAAATATAATTAATTAAATAATAAATTTTATATATTATATTTTTTAAAATCATAACAGTATCATATTTTATTAATCTATTAATAATTTCACTTTTGTAAGATTTGCATTTCAGTCAAAAGCAACATATTAAAGCAAAACTAACTATTATTAAGCTGATCGGACCTTGAGATTGACAGAAATTCTTATACACCAAATTAATAAGGAATGGATATATAAACATTATATTCATCATAAATATGCACCGGAATATGGGATCCCAAATCAAAAACTTCGAATTCACTGAACTAATTAATTATTCTATTTGTTTTAATATAATTATCATTTAATTTGTTTTAAATTATTTATTATTTTATCTATTTTAAATTATGTGTTATTTTAAAATTTTTATTTTATTTTAAATTATTTTTATTTAACATTACTAATTAGGTATTAATTATTTTATTTAATATTATCTTTATTTATTGTTATTTTTAATAAAATAATAATAAGAGTTTAAATTAATTTTAATAAGAATAATTTAATTAATTATAACTATTTTTTGTTAGAATTGAGACTATTTAATAATTTTTTTAATTATTATGTCACTATCTTAAATGATAAATAATTTAAAATAAAAAAAACACTAATAAAGTATTAATTTTTTTATTATCTTTAATATAATAATAAATGTTTAAATTAATTCTAATAAGTGTAATATAATATAATATAATTATTTTTTATTATAATTAAAATTTTTTAATTTTTATATTATGTCAAATATTTAAAAAAAAAAAAGAGTAAGAGTTAGCAAAAGGTGATGAACAGAACCATGTAGAGAATATCGAGGGATTGGGGAAATTTAAAGGGAATTTTCAAAACCCGAGAGAGTACATTAGCTGGTTTTTTTGACTCCTTATGGCCACCACTCTCACGGATAGTTGCTGTTTCTATTCTCATGGAATTCATATAATTTATTATTAGGTTTTCTTTCAAATAGATGACACTGTATTCCTATTTTTATTATTAGGTTTTCTTTTTAATGATTCAGATCCATGACTTTACTTGCACAACTATAAAACTATTTTGGAAATTGATAACTGCTTTAATATATTGGGTTTCCAAACTTATATTTAAGATGTGTTTTATCATATTTTGAGTTGATTAATTGAGGTTTTATCATTGTTTTCAATACAGAGAAATTAGTAGTAGTTTAAGGGAAAATTTGGTCATTCTAGACCAAAAGTCAGAGAGCTGCAGTGCTGAAGAAAAGAGGCTACAAGGCCAGAAAAGAATTTCAAAAAATTTTAGAGCCAAGTCAGAGAGTTTGATATTGCGGCTCCCATCAATCAGCGTCGTAGTACCCAAGTATAAAAAAATTGATAGGACTCAGCGTTGTGACGTTCATCACCCAAAGCTACAGTGCTGAGATTAAATTTTAGGAATTGAGTTTTTACACTCAAGCAAAATTATTAAGTCACTTAAATAGGTCAAAAGTTTATCAAAAAGCTACTTTTTTGACTTTGAGAAATAAGAGCTTTATTATGAGGTGCATATGAAGAGTTTTATGGAGGAGTTTTGGAGCTCGACTAAATTGTTTTAATTTCTCCCCACTTTTCATCTCCTTCCTTCTTGATTCTGATGTTATCTTTCTTTTTGAATATGTTGTTTGCAACTCCAGTGATGGAGTAGATACTTTATTCTAGGATTACAAATTGAACTCACATGTAATTCGTTTTTGATTTGATTCTTAATAAAGTTGTATTTTCTATTGTCAATTACTTCATCTCTTATGTGTTTCATGCATTTAATCTACTGGCCATAGGTTGATTTAAGGAACCCTAAATGCTTTGAAAAAGGAATTAGGGGCTTTGTCATGAATTGAGGGATGCGTGATCATTTAGCGAAAACGATGAGATTGTATAAGATAAAAACATGCTTATGCAACACATACATTCGTTAAATAGGAAATTGAACTTAATGAACCACTTGATTAGAGATTGCTCATAAGAATATATGGTGAATCTAATTAGGGGTAACTCCACTTAATCTTGGGAGAGATAATTGAATAATTAAGAATCCTGACTGGTAATTAACATAATTAACTAACTTTATTGAGGAGATAATTGATATTGGTGAAGTGTGGGAGAAATTGTAGTCCTAGGCTGTCTAGAGTTATAATCTTACATCTCAAGTTATCTAGCATTTATATTTAGAATTGCTTTCTTTAGTTACTTAGTTACATCTCTTTCATAATTGGTTTGACTAAAATTGATAAAAATAAAAATTGGTAGTTAACGAACTAGTAACAGTTATTTGTGGAAATGATAACTTACTCACTATATATTACTTGTTACACTAGCGTATACTTGCATTTAAAAAAAATAACAATAAATTTGATGAGATATCATTTTAAAATAGTATTTTTAAATAGTGAAATTATTTCTAAAGTTAATTAATGATTAATAAACTTAGCCCTATAAAATCTTATAAACACTTTATCTTAATCATTCATGTCATATCAATAATTCATATCACTCATTTTAATACATTTTTACCATAATACAAAATGTGTTTGTAAGATTTGTAAAGAATAATTTTCGTGAGAGGAATAATATTATTCAAGGGATAGGATTCTATTTAAGCTTGTTATGAAATGAAAAAAAGTATAATTTGAAGGTAAAGTTTTTTTTAAGGCAATTCTTTCTCTTTAATCAAATACTATTCTATGGAGAAACTCTATTCCTTTAATCCTTTACTCTTTTGTTTTTGTCTTAATCTTTTATCTTTTTGTAAAGAATATATCTCAATCAAAAACTATTTTTTTAAATTTGGTAAGCTATGTTTGAATTAATTTACACATACCTTAATTTAATTAATTATCTTTCCTATACGAGTTCAACTAAATATACAAACCATTTATTTTCAAGTAAGAATCTAAACATATATAATTGTATACTGAAATATTTTTTCTATTAGTTCAACCAATTCCTTTATTTTCTCTCTTTCTATTATACGTAATTAATTATGTATATTATTTTATGCATATTGGCCCATAAATATATATACTTTTATATTTAATTATATTATCTCTAGCTAGCTCGATATTAATTAAAAATAATAGTAAATAGGACATCTGTACTAGTCTTTGGATGAATCGAGATAAGGGATGTTAAGTAGGGTCAATGGTTCAAAAAAGTTATTTTCTTAAAAGATTATTTAAAATTTAATTTGACTCTTACCCTATAGGGTTACATGGATAAATGGGTTTTAACGGATTAGTACATAAAAAAATTTTAAAAATAAAATTTTATAACAAAAACAAACCTAAACTATCAATCAATCATAAACCATGAATCAATTATTCTCAATAATTATATAAAAATTTTATATATAATAAGATATGATATCCATCATAGACTTAATTTACACAAAGACAATAACATGAAATTAAAATTAAAATGATTAATTAATCTTCCTTGATAATTATATTTAAATTTTACTTAGATAAATTCGGTATAATTGTTGAATTGTTATATTTTTTTCATTTACAAACTATAAAAACTTAAAAACTAAAAACTAAAAAAAAAAAAAGAAGAGAGTTTACGTGTAAAAAAAAAACATAACTCAACCCAGCTCATCAATCCTGATTTTGTAAGACTTATTTTTTTTAACTCAAAATTTATCAATTCACTTATCAAACTTCACCTTAATTCACACACCTAATCAATCCATGATTAAGACTAAGAAAGATGATCATATCATATCCCTAGCCCCGAGGGTTCTTTTCTTTTTCTCCGATCCTACCAAATAAAGAAAAACAGTAGAGAGGGAAAAGGAATAGAAGTCCGAAGACATATTCTATCTTTTGCCCCTTTTTAGACTTGATCCATCTACACATCATGTGTTATATGTTCTCAATTTATAAAATCTATGAAACATTTTTAGGGATATGGGAAACCCGCGACATTCTTCATCTTTCTATTCCCACTTTCCACTTTCATGTTTTCTAATCCATCCTCTTCTGCTAATAATTCAAATACAAAGTCTTTTTTAGTTTATTCGTATAATCATTATGATGATAATGATAAAGTTTTCTTTTTTTAACACATTATAATTTAGAATAATACTTTATAAATTTTTTTAATATCTTAGATAAATAATTGAATAAATTACAGCAAAATTTAATAGAACAAGATTTTAAATTTAAAAGATACATTACTAACTTTTAAAGTATAAAAATTAAATTACACAATCCTATAAGTTGAATGAATTGTTTGTATTTTAGCCTAAAATTTAATATTTTATCTAATATCTTAGATATATATAATCTTATAACTATACATGCTCAATAAAATTAATAAAAGTGCCAATAATTAAACTTATAACTCACATAACACCAATATCAATTTTTAAAATTAAAATGAGCTTAATATCACGAGTTCGATCCCTATCTTTTATACTTTTTTCATTTCTTACTTCTTAGGATATGAATATAATCTTATATAATAAAAAAAATAACAATAACAATAACAATATCAAAATCAAATATTAAATTTCATAAGACATTGTTTTAAAATATAATAAACAAATAAATAAAATTATCAAGTTTATTATTCACTAACGTAAAAAAAAAAGTTATTTTTATCTCAAGAATCGTCATGCTGATGTATGAATTTGGGAGGAAAGAAATTAAAAAAAATGAAAAAGAAGAAAGAAAAAAGAAAAAAAGTTATTATGCAAATAAAGGAGAATGGTGATAGAAGGGTTGATGCATGAGATATAGCTTTTGGAGAGGTATAAGGCATTGTGGACACTTGGTGGGTCAGAACCTTCACCCCAACAAGATGATATATGGTCCACATCCACATCCACCTGCAAATTCGATGCTTCTTCTTCTACAATCTAAATCATTTGATTCTATCTTATAATCTACTTTATTATATATATTTCTTTTATAATAAATATATATTATAAAAACTATCATCATAATAATCTAAAATATTAGATTGTCTTTTCATAAAAGCAGTCAAATGGATATCGATTCTAATGTTGAATGTTGAATGTTGATGTGATGATTATATGATTCATGAATAACTTAAATTAAATTTCAAAGGTTAAAAGTTTTTGTATTTGAATGATATATTAAGAAACTAATTATTTTATGATATTTTGAGAAGTATTGTAGTTTAAAATAATATTTTATTATATTTAAATTAATTTTTAAATAACTTTATAATGATATTTCAATTAAAGTGGTATACTAAATTTTATATAAGGGCTTATTTTATAATACGATGTAACATTAATTGGTCAAAATGTTATTTTGCTATTAATTATACATGAAGTTTTTATTTTTGTTGATTATATGATTCATATCTTATAAATGGGGCCTATATGATGGAGCGGAGGGGAGGGCTAGATACCCGCCCCGGCCTAGACCGAAACCATGTTTTCTCATATATAGTAGTAATATGATGTAACTAACTTTTTTTACATATTGTAAAAAAAATAGATTAATCCTCGAACCATTTAAAAATTTTGTATGTTGAATCTTCTTTTTTTTCTTCTTTTAATTTATTGTTCATATTTGCACAACAATTTTTATCTCTTAATTATTATTATTATTTATTTTTTAAAAAATTATTATCAATATTTTCTCAAACTAAATTATTTGTGAGGATTATTAATAGAATTATTTGTCATTTTATATATTTAAACTATTTCATTAAAAATCTTACGGAATCAAGTATAAAAAAATATAGATGACATTTTAAAAATAAGAAACAAAATTAAAATAAATAAAATTGAAGATATCAAATAAACTTTTTTTATAAAATTAAAGAACAAAAAAGTATATTTAGTGTAAATTAAGCCTGTATTAAGAATGGAAAGATTTAAGAAAATAAGTGATCTAATCTTATCTTTGGTAAACGCTCAATTTGTTGTGATAAAGGAGAGGATTCTTGTTGGTACTTCCACTTGCTGATTATTTTACTCAGTAAATAAATTACAAGTCACAATCACGACTTACTTTGCTAGAAATCTTTGTTATCAGATAATTAGAGCAAAACTGCCAAAAATCTTATCTCGTATCTCCACTGAAAACAACAGATTTTCTGCTTCACAACTCTTGAATATTTTAATGGAAATAACCAGACAATCTTCATGATTCAGAGTTTTAATGATTTCATTCAACACCAAAGTTTACTTTTGGCCTAGGTTATGATTTTGATTATAATGTCCCCCGATTTTCTTGCCTTAATTTTCCCGGAATCCGAACATCATCCAGTCAAATTGATCTCAGGTCTGAACTCTTGAACAGCAAGTGAGAAGAACAGAAAGTCCAAGAAATTTGAGTGATCTTACATAGATTTTAATTGGGTCAATTTCATTTTTGGTCTATGTTAGCTCTAAGGTTTCACACCCCTTATATTACAAAAGTGTTTTTAATGATGTCTCACAAATAACAAAAATATGAGATGAACTTTTATATTAAAGTGTAATTTATTTAAAGAAAAATTATGGAGTATATTACACTTATTTAATTCTCATGGAA
>JASKGM010055596.1:0-18900 GCA_034509205.1 Ceratonia siliqua | reverse complement strand
GCCATGAATTGTTATATATATATATATATATATATATATATATATATATATATAGGTGGACGAAATTTATAGTATCAGAGCTACATGAAACTGAGAATTCTCACTCATGACCTGGAACGAAGTAAGGTTCTCTACCCAGTGGATTGGCCTAATAGGTGCCATGAATTGTTTCAGGAGTAGCACTGCGAAGTGTGAATTCATTGGTCAGTTAGGTAGTCCCGACAATAAGTCCCCAAGTTAGACAGTAAATCTGTTGGTCAACCTTGGTGGTCCCGAAATCCCTTGTCCTGAAACCCAACGATATATATATAATGTCGGATTGGAACCCCTATATCAAGAGTTATCGTTAGATCAAGAGGCTATTGACTCTTTATTCTTATACTCATGATTACATATTGCCGCCATGTACTGAAAAATAACACAAATACATAAATTAAAGGTAAAATTAATTCTTCATGTTCTCTCAAATCTCTCCCAAATATTTTTCTTGGCATGTTCCACATTACGAATTTTTTTAAGTAATTTTGTGGAAAACTTAGACCCCTCAAGCCATCAAGTTGTTTCTTAATCATAAGATAATTTCTTTGTTTTTATTAAGATGCAAATAGGATTTTTTAAAATCCTGCCTGCCGGTTAGATGACTTATCTCAACAAATGCATTTTGCATTAATATTTACTATGGAAAATCTGAGCAGACTTCTGGTTTCCTTTTTCTTCCTTATAATAAGATTTGTTTACATGTTGATATAGTTTTATAATAGTGACAAGTACACCAACCTTATGCAGCAACAAATAATTAAAAGTGCAACTACTTTAAATTAATGTTATGTCTCACCAAAGTTAATATATCTAATATTTAAAATTCATGGATGACTGATTAAATGTATAATATTAATCTCACATGACACATTATTAAATATATAATATTTTAGCAAATGTGAAATAACCATCAAAAGAGAGATTTGGATAAATCTTGTGAGAAAACATAAGAATTTATTTTGGTCAAGTGAAAATATAAGAATTAAATTGTCACGATTAAGAGAATTATTTTTTGTTTTTAGAGTGACCATATTTCATAATAGTGTCATATAACATTTTACTTTTTTTTTTATTAACAAAGTGTTATTTTAGAATCATTTAAAACAATCAAAAGAAAAGTAAATTTTATAAGACACCATTATGAAATATATTATCTTTAAAAATATATGTGAATATAATTTTTATTTTTATGATATGATTATTTTTCATATTAAGACATCAAATTTATAAAAGCCTATCCATTTTATTTTCCCACTATTTTTTGAAATTTAAAAATATTCTTCTGACTTTCATAATATTTTTATGAGGTAATTTTATCATCAAGACACCAAAAGATTTGAAGGTCAATGTAGATATTCTTTTAAAAATGGAATTAATTAATCTTTATTAACTTTGAGGGCCCATTGACATTTGAGGGACAGAGTTGAGAAGATGGCCTCTTGTCCAGTGCCAATTTCCTTTTCAAGCAGACAAAAGGGTGTCTTTGGGGTAAAGTTGTGGAGTTTATGAAGCAAGGGTGTCTCCTTCTGCTACCCTAAAAGTTTCAACAACACTCACTCTTCTCTCCCTCTCTCTTTCTGGGTTTACCTTTTACTTTATACTTTTCTCAGAAAAATGGAAGGAGAAGGAAGGGTTTCTGCAGGAAATCATGAGCAGATGAAAGGAAGGTTTAAAAGAATATGTGTCTTTTGCGGTAGCAGAGCTGGATACAAGTCTGTATTTAGTGATGCAGCTCTTGACCTGGGTAAATTTCTGGTAATTCATATGAAAATGGATTATTCCTTTTCTGTAAATCTTCTCTTTTTGAACAAGTCATTCATGTGTTTTTTTAATTGTTTGACTGGTTTTGACAGGTTGAAGAGAGGATTGATTTGGTTTATGGTGGAGGAAGCTTAGGACTAATGGGTTTAATCTCTCAGACTGTGCTAAATGGAGGTTGCCATGTTCTTGGGTATATTTATCATTTATATATTAAATTAGAGTAAGTTTCCTATATAAAATTCAATAACTTAGTTGTTTCTGATCTTGCTTGCTCTAGAGTGATTCCTCAAGCTCTATTACCTCCTGAGGTACTATTTTCACCCTTCAATGTTACTGTGATTTTATGCTTCTTTTAGTGTGAAATCCTCCTGATCAAAGGCTTTACTGATTAAAGTCCAAATTTAGATATCTGGAGAAACCTTTGGAGAAGTGAAAACAGTCGCTGATATGCATGAAAGAAAGTCAGAAATGGCTAAACATGCTGATGCATTCATAGCTCTTCCTGGTATATATATTACAACCATAATCTTATACTTTAATTATTCTTAATTTTGAGTAAATTCTATTAAGATATTTTTAGAAACACTATATTCTAGAACGCTGATTCATAAGATTCAATATCTTTCTCTAGTGTCGTTACTGAGGTACCAAAAAAGAATGAATATCTTGAAGCACTGTTATAAGATACAATAACTCTAGATATACCAGAAAATAATTAACTCTGTTTCTTTTTAGTAACTTCATATAAATAGAATTTTTAACTGTTCAGGAGGTTATGGAACCATGGAAGAACTGCTGGAGGTGATAGCCTGGTCCCAACTAGGAATACATGATAAACCTGTAAGATTGCTCTTTATCACTACTTTTATATGTATGTATAATTCAATTAAATTAGTTGCTTAGGAGAAACAAAGACTTATAGACTTGTTTTTCAATACAGAAACATATTTATCTAAGAAATTGGCATATTGGGTTTTCTTCCCTCTTTTGTTATTGGTTTAAATTTTAACTATGAACCTGCAGGTGGGGTTGTTGAATATAGAAGGGTATTTCAACAGCTTGCTGACCTTATTTGATAAGGGAGTGGAAGAGGGTTTTATAAAGAAGTCTGCAAGGAATATTGTAGTCATAGCAGAAACAGCAGAAGAACTCATAAAGAAAATGGAGGTATGATATAAGACAGAACATGCCAATTCTCCATAATATCCAAGATAAAAAATATATGATTGTGCTGGTTTCTGAATCAATTTGAGATGATGAGGAAACAAAGCTGTGTTAGGGATATTAATAAAATCAATCTGGACTTTCCCTAATAGTTTAAACTTTTGAGTTGAATTAATTTTTAATATGATATCAAATATTTTTTGCATGACCAAAAATTTGATCATGTATTTTTTCTATATTAACTTTGAACTTAGTTTAAGCTTTTATGTTAAAATAAGTTGTTGGTAAAAGTAGGAGAATGATTAGTATTAATTTTTTTTTTATTGATTTTTACAGGAATATGCTCCCCTTCATGACAAGGTTGCACCCAAACAAAGTTGGGAAGGGGACCAATTATTAGAGCCTACTCAAAATGGGGAGCCCTTACGATCTTAGATCTTCATAATCATCTATAAAAAAATAAAAGGGCTTACACTAGGCCGATCTTAGATCTTCATAATCATATATAAAAAGATAAAAAGGCTTACACTAGGCCGCCCCTGCAACATATCCTCATTGTAGCCACGGGACCCACACCTACAGTAAATGATTTGCTGGAGATGCATCATTTCTTATGAGAGAAGCTGTATGCCTACCGCCCCAAAAGTAGACCGATAAATTAGACATGACCTAAAAAAAACACATAGGTTGGTTTACTACCATTTAATAAAAAAGAAAATGACAACAAATTATGAAGTACATATATTTTAGAAAAAGAATTGTATTTATGTTCAACACATCAAATATTTGTATTAAATATGATGTGACACATTATATTATATAAATATTTGAAATTATTATATCACAGTATTTATGTTTGTGTTGTATCTGTATCTATATTAATTTTTATGCTTCCCAAATAGCAAAAGTATCAAGCCTCTAATGTGAAAGTCTCAATTCTCCTAACATCTTAATTACCCTTTTGTCAAACACGAGAATTGAATATGTTGTATTTGTGTTCAATATATTCGGATGTTTGTATTAAACATGATGTGATATTTAAAATTATGTATAGACACTTTAAATTTATTATGTCACAATATTAATACATGTGCTATATCCTATATCTATATCAATTTTTATGCTAATTCCCCAACAGAAAAATAACAAATTCTCTATCTCTGTTTTATCACGTAAAAGTCTCCATTATCCCAATATCTTTATTACCTTTTGGCCATTGCTACAGTACAAATGAGTACCAATACTCCTTTCTTGCATAGTCAATTACAAGATAAAGTAAAAAAAAATTATTAATAATTAAACGGTCAAATTTAAGTTAATAAAAATTCAATGGTCCAAGTTAATCCTAAGTATTCCTACTCAGAAGTAACTTAGAAACCTCCTTACCATTTTTCAAGCATGAGAATGGATTATGTTGTGGTTTCATTAAGATTAATTAAACAGTAGAAAATGTTTCATGAACTTTTGAATCTCTCTTTCAGATTGACTGTCATTAAAGTATGCCATATGATAAGGTGGGAGAAAAATAGAGCAAGATAATGGCTGTTCTTAATTATGATATTTTTTTAAGTGTAGGGGTGCTAATTGGGGTCAAGGGCTTTGTCCACTTGCCTTCTAGCTTTTCTTGCGATAGGCCAAATTGTTTTTTACGTTCTTATGAATTGGGTGTTTGGGATCTTTTCCCATGTGGGAAGAATTTTTTTTTTAAAAAAAATGTTAAATCTAGACTATTCAAAAATTTTGGATGATCTAAATTTTAAGAAAAGATCTTAGTAAAAAAGATTGAAATTCATATCCGTAAATTGGTGCTTATAGATTGGGCCCCATTACACAATTCACACAATTGACACTTTTGTTTTTTAGTATCTTTTCAACTCTACAGTTCCCACGGCAAACAAGATTGAAAATAAAAATAAAACTCCATAGAGATCAAAATTGATTGGGCTTGACATAAAAGTTCACTTAATTGATAAATCCAACTCCATCCACACAAAAAGCTTTTAGTTCAATTTTTGTCATGATCTTTTATTGGTCAACATCTATCAATTATAGAGTGTTTTATCTTAAAAGTAAACTAACATGTTTATCTTTTAGCTTATTTATGAAACATGATCTGTCATAATGGTTAGTGGTAGATTGAATTATAATGGCTACATGAAATATGATTTGTTAACTTGTTTATAATTCATTAAAAAAAAAATTAAGGCATTTATTATATTATTTCGGAATAATCATACTTTCAAAGTATTTTTTTTCTTATTATTTTTATTTTAAGAAACGATTTAAAAATTTTGAAAAATTTTGAAAAAAAATTAAAAGTTTTTTTTTAATTTTCTTACTTTATTTTCTATTTATTTTTGAATACTTATGGTATGTAGTTTTTTTTAGATTCTTTTAAATTATTTTTTTAAATTGTATTAAAAAAATGACTACTCCGAGAATATGACTACTCTAAAATAACATAACAAATATCATAATTTAATGAACTCATTTTACTAACGAATATTCAATCAATTCATTGACTTATATAGATAGGAATCCCATCATGTTATTTGGTTATATGATAGAATTTAGTTCTTTAGATCGCAACCGTCTATTTATTTGGACAGTTACGATTAAGCCACGTAGTTCATTTAACAAAAAATATTTTCCCCCTCCCCTTTTAATCTTTTCTCTTCCTCTTGCCCCTCTGTTCTTCCTCCCAAAAGCTTTGCTCTCCCGTTCTCTCGTTTCTTCTTCCACACCTCCGGCAATGATAGAAATAACAAGATAATAAATGGGTTTTGCTCAAATGGCTGAGGGTATTGCTTGTATTTACGCAGGGTGGCGGGCAGAAAGCAAGGTGGGATTAGATTCAGGATTTTTCTAAGCTACCACCCCTATTTTCTTTTCTTTTTTCTTTTTTTTTTTTATGTTTTTTTTTCAAAATTTTTTTGCTTTTTAAATATAATTAAGTATTTTTTATCTTATATAATTTTTTCAGAATTTTTTAAAATGTTTTTCAATTTTTTCTTGAATTTTTTTTATATCTCTGTTACTATTCATCCATATTTTTTTTTACTATTCATTTGTAACTTAAAAAATTTTGCAAAAAATATAAAAACATCTTTAAAAACTTTGAAAAAAATTTATGATATAAAACTTAATTAATTGATTTTAAAAAATAAAAAAAATTTAAAAAAAATCAAAAAAAATATAAAAAAAAAATTGGAAACTCTCCTACCGCCCACTAATGTGGGCGGTAGCAGAGTATTGACCTTAGATTCACCACTAAGGCATCGATGCAGGACTGTATTTTCTAGCTCTTCTCTTTTCAAACTAGAAACTAAACACAAGCATTCCACATCAAGCACCAATTCACAAACATTAGCTCTTGGTTAAGATAAATAAATAACCTGCACATGAAGGAACACTCAGTAAATAGGAAATACAGTTGAAGATGGCCTTTTTGTGGGGTAAGAAGAAAAATTTTGAAAGGGAATTTATTCGTGATATTCGGTATTATTGTCTCCTTGCCCTCCAAGATGGGACTGTCTTCTCCGATGCGCAACCATGATTTTATTAAATTATTTGTCACGTGTCATTATCTTGGATCTGGATCCCATATGGTTGCCTTGCAATTGTACGAGATATAGTTAAATCGTGGTCGCCTAACGCGCGTTGAACGACCATGATTCAATTTTTTTTTGTTCGCACGTAGTACAAGACACTTCTTTTTAAATTTTTTTTAAAGAGATCGTGGCCGTCCAACCCACATTAGAAGACCCGATCTCTTTAACTGCATCTCATGCAGTTGGAAAGCCAATTGCACAGGATTCTACTGCCATGATCTTGACCGGTCAAGATCTTGATTGATAATTGATACTTGTACACTAATAAACTTACACCACCATACACCATTCATTTAATGTAAAATAATTATGATAATAGATGATATGTAATAATAAAATAATAAATGTGAGAACATATGTAAAGATGATGTAAAATAAGTGGTGTACGAATATAATAACTCATATTGATAACATGATCCCATTAGGTTAACAGTAACATGATAGATTCATATCTGATGCGTGGATGGCAACGATCTCTTCAAAAAAAAAAAATTTAAAAAGTGGTGTCAATTAGGACCAACCCGGCCCAGCCTAAAAAGCCCTTTTATTAAAAGGGCCTAAAAAATTCAACCCGACCCTAACCCTAACCCTAAGCCTATAGAATTACAGGGTTAAAAGGGCTTTAACTAGCCAAAACATTAAAAAATTAAAAAAATTATAATTATATAAAATTTTCATATATAACTAAAAAAAAAATTATCATAGACTTAATCTCCCAAAAAAATTCAAAAACAACAGCATAAAATTAAAATTAAAATGATTAATCAATCATCCTCACTAATTATATTTGAATCTTACTTAGATAAATTTGGTATAATTGTTAAGTTGTCATCTTCTTCTTTACCTACAAAGCATAAATTATCATAAAAGTTAGTAACAATAATGAAAATAAAGAAAATTGAATAAATTTAAAGTTAATAAGTTTATCATTATGAACAAAATCATGCAACCAATTACGGGTACATGTACACAAATACTAAAAGCCGGTCATGGTAGTAATTGGAATACTTAGTAGATTACATGACATCCTTGATAATTCTGAAAATCGATGTCTATGATCCTTTTAATATTATAAAATATCTAAGTCTTTAAAAAAATAAAGTTCAAGTTTTGGCTTATCTAAATAAAGATATTATTGAAACTTCTCATTATTTTTCACATATTGACTCTCAAATAATGCATACTCCTATTAATCCTCTATCATTTCAAGTATAATGACAAAAAAATTCAATTAACCAATTAATTATATAACTTATATTATACACTATTAAAAAAGAGAACATAAATTAAAATGTATAAAGACTTAAAAAATTAAAAACTTACATCAAATACATCATTCAAAAAACACTCAATTTTTCATACTTGCATGAAATAAGTTAGAAGCGGGAAAGGGAAAGTAAAATTTAAAAATAAAGAGGTTTTGTAAAAAAAAAAAAAAAGCCCTATAAAACTAATCCGGCCTATCAAGGATTGAGCCCTTTAGAGTCAGGCCTTAAATGAGTCAGGCCAAAAACGACCCTGATATTTTAGGGTTTATTTTTTTGACTCTCAATCAGCTGACTAATCCGTCGGGTCTAACCTTAATTGACATCCCTAAACTAATTCGTTTGTTCAAAAAATAAATAAAAAAATTCAAATTGAATTGTAACCGTCAATCTGGATCCATATCCGACTTATATATTTGAATGGAGATCCAATTCGTCTAATCTATCCATTATATTATTTGAGATGAAAATGATGTAAAACAAAACGGTGGTTTCTCCCTTACTCATGAGTAGGGGAGTTGTTTTTAATTTTTAAAATTATAAATTTTAGTTTTTTTATTTCTGTTATAATTTTTATTTTAAAAAATAAATTTAAAAAATTTGAAAAAATAAAAAAAGAATCAAAAGCTTTTTTTATTATTTTTTTTAGTTTTCTTATTATGTTTTTGAATTATTTTTTTATTAATGTTTTATTTAATTTTATTTAATTTTTTTCAAAATTTTTTAACTTATTTCTTAAAATAAAAAAAAATAAAAAAAAACTTAAAAACTTAAAATTTAAATTTAAAAAATTAAAAATGCTACTCCTGAGTAGTACTCAGGAGTAGCATAGTAATCACCAAAACATAAACATTTTCATTATAGTTATAACTAGTTATTTAAGATAATCCATTTAGAGTGTTTGGATGAGATAATTTAAGTGAAGAAAATAATTTTATAAAATAATTTTTAAATACTTTATCATAAAATATTTTATTTGAGTAACTAATCAAAAAATTTTAAAAACTCTTGAGTAATTTAAACATGAAATTGTTTAGAAAAATTCAAATACTTTAATTTAAAAACTATCGAGTCCAATAGTTGAGGGCCAATATAAAAAATTTTATTATTTACAAAGTACAAAATAATATAATTTTTTTGTGAAAAATTAATTATCTAAAGATTTTTTTTTAAAATGTAAAGAATTCAATTGCTAACAATTAAATTCATTTGCATTTCAAATTTCATAGAAATTTAGTTCTATCATCCAAACAATCCTAAGTGAATTCTCAATTCGCATTCAAGATGTCATTGACTATTTACAATGAAACTTAGAGCAGCAGCTCAAAATGTTTCTGAAGTAACTTCCTATTGACTTCTGTAGTAAAAGAAACTTTCCACCAACTGATGAGAATCTAGATACAAAAGGAGAAGGGAGCAAGAAAAGCAAATTCACGCAAAGAGCCATTTATGTCTAAATTTAGGGGAACTCTTTGGTATCCATATGATACTAATACCTTGTTGATGTAGCAAAATTATTCACTATTAGATAATTTTGTACTTTTTCATCCAATGGTGAATAACCTTGCCATATAGCAAGGTACCAATACCCTATACGTACCAAAGAAACAGCCCTAAAACTGGGTTCGAAACCAACTTCCATGAACTGAAGCATGTATGAAACCCACTTCATATGAGACTTGTAGAAATTTCATCATAGCTGCGTTTACGGTCCTCATGAAGATTATCGCCCTCGAAGTCCACAGGCACATTTATCAAAGTACAGTAGTCTTTGTCCACTGAAAAACGGCTATTAGTAGCCGGATTCACCAGTTCCCCAACGTCTACTGAAACCAAGTTGTACTGCTCAGCAACTGAAAGATCATCATCGCTCTTCAATTGTTCCTTAATGGGAAGATCATCACTGCTTTCCCCCACAGAAGGATCTTGAGAGTTTGTTTCTGGCGTGTCAACAAGAAGGGCTTCAAGGAAAGGCTTAGTAACAGATTTTTTCTGGGATATGAATTTCACATCTAAGATTGGAATTTCAAAATTTACCACAGAGGAAGCACGTGAAAATCCAAGAACATTCTCTATTATGTCTTCATGAGAAGCTTTTTTTGGGACTTCTGTTGCAACTGTAAGGTCAGTGCTTGCACATTCTTCTCCCTGATTGGTACAAGAACCACAATCAGTCTGATGCAACTTAGGAATGTCACTTATGGAGAACAAACCATCACCTATCTGACCACTGACATTTCTGTTTTTGTTATCCTCCTGAATACGATTAAAACCTGTTCCTTGATTATGTTCAGCTAGTATACTAGCTTCAACACCCACCTCATCCTGATCATCTTCCCCACTACAAAGTCCTCCATATTCTTCAGCTTCCTTGGCAGTCTCCTCGGAGTGTTTATCATTATGATCTCTGTTTACTTTCTCCCCTGTTTCCAAATAACTATTGTATGAAGTCGACTCTTCAAAGGAATCAATCCTCTCACTCTCTTGGAGATGGACTGAATCATTTTTCTCTATCTCATAGAGAGTTCTAGGTGAAGCATTATTGTTTTCATGATCATCTTCATTTGTAAACTCAGGGGCTCTAATTGTAAGAGTTTTAGTATACCTAGTTGATTCTAAAGATGGAGAAGATAAAAATCCAGCCAATGCAGAAGCTAAAGCATCGTCAATTGACAAATGCTGCCTTTTTTTATCATTTGAAGAATTCATTTCTAGTCCCAATGCATTATTTTCTTCTTCATCCTCACCATCAGGAAACTCAGGAGCTGTAACTACAAGACCTGGTAGCAATAGAGTAGTATTTGCTGAATCAGACATAACATCAGGAGAGACAGATGTTACTTCAATATGAAAATCCTTCTTATCTGATTTGATTCCTTCAGTAACAGTATAACCTTGACAATTGTCAAGGGAGTTGTCATCTGATTGAATGCAAGAACCATCAGAAGAAATTCTAGGGCATGAAGGCAATCCAGAACTCTGCATTTTCTTAGTCAGTGTTTCAAGTTGCTGCTCAACTTGCTGAAGTCTTGCCTCAATGCTGCTTATGGGCATTAGCATTTTCTCTTGAAAGCCCAAACAGATTTCTTCTATCCTGTCCATTCGAGATACAAGCTTTTCCAGGCCCCTTTCAACATTACCACCCAAAGAATCACCACTATTGCTCTCCATAGTAGCAGCTTGTGAGGGTATGTCACTATGATTGCTCTCCATTTTAGCTATTTGTGAGGGTATATCAGTATGACCGCTCTCCATTTTAGCTACTTGTGAGGTTATATCACTATGATTGCTCTCCATAGGAGCAACCTGTAAGGGTATGTCTAGTTGAGATGGACCTGCCCAATCCTCATCCACCTCTTGCAATTTCATTTCTTGATAGCCAGTTATGCTGGCTTTTCCTTCCACCTGGGTTTTGATTATAGAATCACTCGGAAGGGCTTTTCCCAAATCAACCTCTGGAAAATTTTTCTTTTCCTTTCTAACAGAAGGATACTTCTCATTTATATGGTTGAGACCAGTTGTCTTTGAAAATTGCATCAGAGTTGGAAGAAACATAGCCATGACAGAACTGCCAGCTGCTTTTTCTTCATGGCTCTCTTGCCTTTCTGAATCAGCAGGAGCAACAGCAGCAGCAAACACATAAATGTCATCAACACAAATACAGCCCTTATTCTGGAGTGAGAGCAGACGAAGTGTGACAGATATGCAAGGATTTGCATCAGTAATCTCTGCTGTAGCCTCAAAAAGATCCTGAAATTTGCCATAAATTAGAATGTTTGTTTTGACAAAAGAAGAAATATTAATAGAGAGGAGGGAAAAGTACAACTAAGTAGATTATAAGTTATCTTCCAATAAAAAGAAAGAAAACAAAAGAAGGGTAGAAAAGAGCCAAAGTAGCTCAAGCAATCAGCAAGGCTGACCTATCTCTCTGCAGGTATGAAAGAAGAATTAGCCTATTACATAGATAGAGCACTGGTGTTTCAGTATATACTATAGCCTCTCCTTCTTTGCCCAGGTTTCTTGTTTACTATTCTTTTCTACCATATATTGGGGATCATTCTTTCAATAAAATAAATTATTAAACGAAGAGAAAAATACAAATGTGGTCTTCAAGGAATCCTCCTAAGGCAAACATTGTGTGGTCATATCTCAAATGCTTTTCTTTCTTAAAAGGATTTCCACATGCATGCATAATTTTGTGTTTTTTTATTTTAAATTGAGCAAGAGGCAAATGCAAATACAACAGCTCAGGGAAAAAATTAACTAAGACCCATTAAAGAAAAGGGAAAACGAGAGAAAATAAAGGCAAATCCTCATTGCTTTTGGATTCAGTGAAACTTCATTTGGTCATATAGAATAAGGGTAAAAGAAAAGTATATCACAAGTCACAAATTTTGAGATCTTGCCCTCAATTTCTCTCCACTCTTCAGTCCTCTCCATTCTTCCCATTTTGGCACTATACAAACAGCAACATGGCCTAAAATTCAAATCCCATCACTCACATCAATAACACACTACTCTTTCCCCCAAACTAAAGATTAAGAGACCAAAGACAAAAGAAAAACAAAAATACTTTTATCAGGGAGTCTATAAGCAAGTCATCTACGTGTACAAAGGAGGACCCAGAAATCAGAAAAAGAATGAATCATTGCTAAATTTAATCTTTTCGTCTTCTAAGAAATATGCATGATTCATCTTTCATTCTTTCTGTTTGTATTTTACTTCCTAATCTTGAAGGAAGTCAACAAATATGTTAAATTGGCAGTTGCATATTATGTAGGAGACATGACAAAATAAGCAATTACGTGGAGAGACATTGGATCAGCATACCTGACTGCTTTTTACTGAGTTAATATTGGATTTTTTGGGCAAAGAGAATTTTCTCCCATCCAGCACAGGAGCATCAGGAACTTTTACTTCAACCCAGTCATCTTCATTTTTAATATTTTCTTCAGCCAACTCTTTATTAGAGCCCTTAATATGTAAAGAAACAATTTCTTCAATATTTAGTGCTTGAAGCACTTCACCATCTCTAGCAGCAAAGCCACAGCGAACTGTATCGAGATACTCATTACTACTCTGAAGGTTGGCTTCACTGTAAATCTCAAATACTCGAGCCGTACTTCGAACATAAATTTGTATGACTTCATGCTTTTGTGCAAAATTAACTGCAGAACAAGGAATTTCAAATCATTTACAAGAGAACTGTGAAAAGGGTAAAAGAAGGTCTCTCTTCTATCTCAAGCCCTTTGTTTCACTGGAAGGAGAAAATATATAGAGAGATGAAATATTCTAGATCTACATATTGGTAAACTCTAGCACAAGGAAGAGAGTTTGAACATTCACATTCACATTCACATTCACTCAAAGTAAATAACAGTATATTTATATGAGAAGATTCAGGCTGAGAAACAGCAGTCTTACAACTTGGGATAAAGAAGTCCTAAAATTATCCTTCAAATAATAGGCACCAGGTCAGTTCTGATAGAAAAAACAGCTAAAACATTTTTCTACGCAATTCAAGCAGCAAGAAAGTTAAGAATACTCCCCCAGATGTTCATCTATAGTCGAATAAACAAAAAAAATAAAAGACGCCTCTAAAACTGAAAATTGAAGTAAACGTTTCTGTTGTTTGGACTTTGTTAGGATAATTTCATTTTAGTTGGCTAATATTCCGTGACTCCATGTCTAATAGGTGTTAGTTGAGTCTAAACTAGGATTCTTCAGACTTAAACAGTAAACTTATGATAAACCTACTAGCTTCAAAGGGCTCAGTTGCCTGGACGACCGCTGGACATATACAGTAACTCAAAGTAAGCTTCAGAAAAGGTATCTTGTTTCAAAAGACCAAAAATCAAGAAAAAAAACTAAAAAGCTTTGTAAATAGAAATTCATCCAATAAGCAATATTAATAGTAGAAAGCTGACAGTAACCAGATTTACGGCCACGTGTACAAACACATCAAACAAAGAATCAAAATGGAACTTCAAAAACACGAATTCGCAAAGCGTATTCAAATTTCATCAACAATCTAGTATAAAGAAACGAAACCCAGTGTCGTTTACTAGTGAATTTTCCCCGAGATATTCATCCAAAGCTCAAGAAATCGATGTTCGAATTATTTTCTCACGGAAACTCTTCCTGAAAAATTTACTACATAAGAAGAAACGAAAGAGGAAAAAGCAAATTCGATTCTTACTCTTGATCTCACAAGGCCCAGAATCGGCTGAAGATGGATAAAGAATAAGAGGGGATTTGGGTGTTGAATCCGAAGTGGTGGCTTCTACTTCATCGCCACCATCATCCAGTGAGGATTCGAAGGTGACGCAATCTTCAAGAGAACCAGTGACAATGGTCCAGTTTGTTTGGGAGGTCCAACCGGTGGTGGTGATTTTGGCCTCTGGCTCCATCGCCAGCGGCTTTCTTAGCTTTCTGTGGTCTATGGAGAAGAAGAGAAGAGATGTGAAGGAGACTGGAAATGTTGCATCTTAAATAAGTTCCACCATGGATTTCTATGATAAACGGAGAAACTACGCAATGTATAATTTACTGGCTTTTGTATTTTGTAAACAATTTTTTCTCACAAGTTTGTTATTATAAAATTTTTTCCCGGATCACATGTTTTTTATCTATCTATACATATTTAATATTTTATTTAATTAGAGGTTAATATAATCTTTATTCAATAAAATTTGGTTAATTTTTAATTTGATCATTCTTTTTTTTTTAATTTGATCTTTTACATTTTTAATTATTTTTAATTTAATCACTTCTGCCCATTTCTCAATTAATGCCGTCTATATGATGGTTGACATGGTAAAAAATGATTTACATTACATTCTTACATGTATTTTTTCATTTCATCAAACACCTCATCAAAACAGCCAAAATGACATCATTTGTCCTTCTATAAATGATCAATATTTCCCACTTTATCTCTTCTTTTAAATTAGGTCATCCTTCAGCTCTGTTCCTCTTCAAAATGCATCTCCTCCTTCAAATGATCAAATTTTAGTTAGAACCGAGGACTCTTGAAAATATTGATCATTTATATACAACAAGCATGCATTAGCCATCCTTTTTTACACTCTAGCCACAACCCCATTTTTAGTAAATTCAATGCAAAATAATCATCTAAAAGAAAACAGAGCCAGTTTGGTTTGACACAGAAACTATAGTGAAATTATTGGAAGCATACAAATAAAAGCCAATGTCAAATAGAACCCACACTTGCCAACACAAGAGAATCAATTTTCTTCTATATTTATACACAACTAAGTTGTAACATTACAATACTTATAGAACATTAAACACAGACTACGTAGATAAATTATCTAGAAGAAAAAAACAAAAACGAAGTTATTTCTCTGATGGTGAATCCGTGATGAAGGTAAAAAAAGTTTAGTATTCTTAGGAGTATGGTACTCCCTTAGCTGGATCTATGCTACATGGCAGTTTTTATCAAAAAAATGTCACGTGACAGATCCAGCGGAGAAAGTACCATACTCTCAAGAATACTGAAAATGAGCTCATGAAGCAGAAGGTTGATTAAAGATATATTTTGATGTTCTGTTTTCCCATATGAAATCTCTTCTTCACCTTCTCTTTTGTCTTTTGCACAGTTTTCTGTTAAACCACCAAAGTAAGAAACCAGCTAAAGATGAAGTTCTTGCATTCAACTCTCCACTTTGGGCTACTCAATACTACTTATTTCCTACCTTTCTGATACTACTTCAAAATACATATATAGAACCAAAACCTAACATCTACTGAGGGTAAGTCGCACCCTCTACTCCATCGAGCCACGTGTTTGCTTCTCCTTTGTGTTTAGTTGCATATGGGTCTTGTCATAAAGCTTCCCTTTGTCTCTATTCGACATTGACTTTCTCATTGCCATTAAGGGCCCACTATTTGCCAATGTGAATAAGTACTTAAGGTTGGGGTTCCTTCTCCTTCGAAGTTCATCACGCAATTCCCCTAAGACGTCAACCTTGTCCTTAAAGTTGAAGTTTGGAAATTGGTTTTGTATCAGCTTGGTCGCTTCCCATGAAGGCTTATCTTTTAGTAGTTACTTCCATTGAATTAAAGCTTCAGCTCAAAGGTTGTTGTCGCGCTTCACCCATCGGTAATCCTTAACTGCCACTTGTTCAAGCTCTGGGATTGTCTTTAGAGACTGGTGGTGCAGTAAGTTTTGAGACCACCCCCTATCCGATGCACAGTTTAAGGCATGAGATGTGGAATATAGGTGAATTCTCAATTGCTTGGGCAAGTCTAGTTTGTAGGTTATTGCTCATATTTTCTCCTTCACTCTATAGGGACCGAAATACTTGTTGGTGAGTTTCTAATTTGCTCGCTTGAAAACAGAGTGTTATTTGAAGGGTTGCAATTTCAGGAAGACCCAATCGTCAACTTTGAAGGAAACATCATGACGATGTGCGTAAGCTTGTTGTTTCATTTTATTTCTGGCCTTCTCTAAGTTGTCTTTAAGGCGTTGAAGGAGTTTGTCCCTACCACATAATTCTTCATCGACCTCTTGCACTACTGCACTGCTTGGTAGATATCGTGTGATCACCGGCGGTGGCCTCCCGTATAAAGCTTGGAATAGGGGGGTACTACTGCAAACTTTGATGACTACCTCTGTTTGGCCATTAATCTCGAGGCGGTAGGTCGTCGACATCTTCAGTTGGGTTCCTTGTAGTTAAAAAATTCCTACCAGAAGTTGCTTGTGAATAGTACTTCTCAATCACTCACTATGGTGTGTGGAATGCCATGAAGTCTCACCACATTGTCAACATATAGTTATGTAATTTTTTTATTTGTGAATGGGCGTGAAACTTTGATGAAATAGGAAAATTTAGTCAAACGATCCACCACCACCACCACAAAAATGCCATTTTTTTCATTTGAATTTGGCAGTCCTTCTATAAAGTCCATGGATACATCCTCTCATATTTGCGATGACACCGAGAAGGGTTGAAGAAGGCTTGTTGGTGATCGTGAGTCGGCTTTGTTGCGCTGGCATACATCACATGCTGCTACATAGGCTTGCATATCCCTTTTAAATTGATTCTAGTGGAATGCCTGAGCAATTCATTTCTAGGTTCTTAGCATTCCTTTAGTGGCCCTCTATTTTCGTAGCATGAAACTCTTTGAGTAATTATGTCTTCAGATTTGATTCCGGGGGAATCATTATCCTTATTTGAATCACAACAATCCATCTCTCCAATTGTAGTTAGTTATCCCCTGTTCATTAGACTTTAGATGGATTCTTATCTCTCTGTCCCAAGAGCTTTGTTCTGTGTCCTTTCTAAGTTCATCCTATATGTTAAATTGGGGTTCTGAGGTTGCCCATAACACCGGAATCCTAGTTCTCTAAAAAGGGAGTCAGTCGTTGTTCTCCTTTCTAGGCTTGTAAGAGATTTCGTATTCAAACCCCATTAGTTTACTGACCCATTTATGTTGTTCTAGAGTGGTTATCCGTTGTTCCAAGATATATCTTAGGTTTCACTTATCAGTAAAGATTTGGAATTTTCTCCTCAACAGATATGCTCTCCAACAACACTTCGAGGATGGCCAACAGTCACAACGTGACAACCGGGAAAAAGGCACTGTCATGACCTTAAGGCGACAAAAGGGAAAAAAATACAAAGATAAAAAATGGAGTTGCCATCAATTAATTATAAGAATAATTGAGATCCTTTAAAAACCAAATACTGGCCCTTGGAACCAGAGGATGGGTTCATGAGTCTAATTACGTGCGGGGAAGGTGTTAGGCACCCCACAGCGTCCATCCTTAAGGATAGTTACCCTAAATTGTTTGTACTTAAGTTTATCATTGTTTGAGTTACCCCTTTTATTATCATGATTTTTAAAGAAAAATAAAGAAGTGAGAAAATTGGACCTGTCTTACTGTGTAAGTGCCTACGTACCTCTATGGGATCAAGGTCCATGTAATTCGGGGTTAATTAAATTAGAATTTGCCTAGGAGGGATTAAAACAATATAGGAAAGTGAGTTTCCACACAAGGTCCAACAAAATGAGAGATTGATTCTCTATATAAAGTTTGAGAGAATAAAGACCATATGGGAAAATGAATTTCCACATACGGCCTAACAAAATGGGAGAATATTTCCTTGATATAATGTTCAAAAGAGTGAAGACAGTATGGGAAATGAATTTTCACATAAAACTTAAACAAAATGGGAGAATATTTCCCCTACATAATGTTTGAGGGGATTTAAGAAATTCTAATGTCGAATTTTGAAAATCTTTTAGAAGCTTCAGAGTAAAAACTGCAATTTGTTATCCATGGGGGTCAAAATATCATTTTTGAAAATACTGGAGGCCAAACTTGGATTTTTTCGAAGCATTAATGTCAGAATTCAAATTTTAAAAATATTGGGATCAAAACTCAAATTTTGAAAAGTATTGGGTCAAAACTTAAATTTTGAAAAGTATTGAGTCAAAACTCGAATTTTGAAAAGTGTTGGGGTTAAAACTCGAATTTTAAAAAGTATTGGGGTCAAAATCAAATGTTTAAACGTATTGGGATGCAATTCCCCAAAATAAATTAAATGATATTGGGCGCCTCTTTGAATCTCATTTAAAAAGTTCAATTGAGGCTTTTAGAATCCTATTTTGAGCAAACCTTTTGGGCCTTTCTTAAAACAAATTCAGATGGGCCTTTAAATTCCCATTTGCCAATCTTTGAAATTTTCAAAATACCTAACTTGAATTGGGCCACTAAAACCTATTTACTAAAGTTTAATTAGATTAGGCATTTCAAAGAAACTTAATTAAGTCTAATGGAACTTCATTTTATTCTTTTCAAAAGATCTTTAGGCCTTGGAACCAGATTATTTTCGAACTAAATCGCAACACATAAATTCAATTATACCCTTGATATTCCATTGACTTTAGAATTTCTTTTAAATGGCTCAATTTTGTTGGAACCCAACCCAACTGGAAATACATTTCATGTTATCCTCTTTACATATAAAAGTTTTTTCCTTTAAAAACATGATGAGCAAAAAAGTGTACAACTTAAAAAATGTGAAGTA
>JASKGM010055577.1:0-18902 GCA_034509205.1 Ceratonia siliqua | reverse complement strand
ACACTAAAAACTGTTATGAGGACCTAGCAAGTGGTTCTTTGAAATGGCACCAAAGCTTTGTTGATTAAGTGGCGTCAAATTTTATCCTCATTGCCCTGTCTTATGATTAAAGTTTTAGCTTGAAGTAGTGTCTTCTTTGAGTAGAAGGTGGTTGTTTAGTATGTTCAAGCCTGGTGAGCTATCACGTGAGGCATCATGTTATATAAAACTTGGACTCCTACTTAACAATTTAAGCTTTTAGGTCAAGTTATTCTTTGACAACATGTACAAATAAGAGATATAGAATGGTATCGTCTATATTCCACAGTACAATTTAACTTTAAACAAGAAGTCCAATCCTCTTACTGCCAGCCGATGGCTAATATTTGAGCTAAAGGGCATAGTACAGAAACCAAAGGAATAATTGTGGGTTTTGGTCCAACAGAAAGGAGAAGACAAGAAAGTCTTAAGAGAGAAAAACCAAAGGCTATGAGAATTTGAAGTTCTAATATTCATTCATTCCTTTCAACAACAACAGTACATGGTGATATATCACAAGGTAATCACAAAATATCTAGAACAGTACAAGATAATTTATACATTTGAAATTTAAACATTTAAATTTGGCTCCTCAATTGTACAACCAAAATATTTTATGTTGCTAATTGTCACTTCACCTAACACTCCTCCTTGACAGGCATGCAACACACACCCAGCATCTTCCCTAGGTCTTTAAATCTAGACTTGGGTAGAGCTTTTGTCATGATATCAGCCATCTGACTTCTGAGCTGCAATGCTGGAGGTTTACCTCTTTCTCTGCTTTTGCATCCCTTATAAAGTGATATTTAGTTTTAATATGCTTAGTCTTCCCATGGCAAACTGGGTTCTTGACCATAGCAATGGCTGAAATGTTGTCCACAAAGATAACAGTAGCAACATTCTAACAACAGGATAAATCCTGAAGCAATTTTTTGAGCCAAATCTCTTGGTTTACTGCAGCAGTAGCAGAAATATACTCAGCTTCAGCTGAAGATTGGGCCACTACATCTTGTTTCCTTGAATTCCAGCAGATAACTCCTGAACCAAGATTAAAAACATATCCAGAGGTGCTCTTCGTGTCATCTAAAGAGCCACCCCAATCACTATCTGCATATCCAATTAATTGGCTTTCTTTCCCTGCTTCAAACATAATTCCCAGATTAGCAGTTCCTCTTATGTATCTTAGCACTCTTTTAGCAACTTTATAGTGCATTTCACTTGGAGACTGCATAAATCTAGACAAAAAGCTTGCTGCAAACATGATGTCTGGCCTGGTTGTAGTCAAATGAAGTAGGCATCCAACAAGACTTCTGTAGGTTGTGGGATCAATTTTCCTAGCACCATCCTCTTTCCTTAGCTTTTGTTCTGGATCATAGGAGTATCCATAGGTTTGTTGTTCTCCATTCCAAATTTCCCCAAAATTTCAGTAGCATATCCTTCCTGATTTATAAATATACATTTCTTTGATTGATGAACCTGTAGGCCAAGAAAGTGAGACATTTCACCAAGGCCTGCCATTTCAAATTTGCATTGCATCTCATTTTTTAACTTTTTTTACCAATTTGTCATCACTGCCCACCACAAGTAGATCATCAACATAAAGAGAAACTATAAGTGTTTCTTCAGCAACTTGCTGCACATATAATGTGGGTTCACTAGGACTTTTCTTAAATCCTAGCTTTAACAGATGATCATTGATTCTGCTGTACCAAGCTCTTGGAGCTTCCTTTAAGCCATATAAGGCTTTTTTTAATAAACACTTTCTCTTCTTCACTCTTTTTTATGAACTTAGTAGGCTGCTCCACATAAGTCTCCTCCAGGTAACCATTTAGGAAGGCTAACTTGACATTTAAATGAAAAATTCTCCACTGGTTTTGGGCTACTGAGGCCATTAGTAGTATGATTGTATCATACCTTCCTACTAGAGCAAAGATATATGATAATCTACCCCTGGTTGTTAAGCATAGCCCTTAACTACTAATCTTGCCTTATATTTAATAATTGACCCCTCTGGATTCAATTTCCTTTTAAAAACCCATTTCACTCCTATTACATTTTTGTTTGCTGGCTTATTAACCAACTCTCAGGTTTCATTATTTTCTATCATCTTGATTTCTTCTTTCATTGCCTTTCTCCAGTTTTCATCCTTCATTGCTTCTTTATAACTGGTGAGTTCTAGTACTGCCACATTACTCCTTTCATAAACACTAGACAATGACCTAGTGCCTCTGATTGGAACATGATCTACATCTTCAGAAATTAATTCTTCTTCTGTAGTTTGGTGGGATGAATAAAATGACTCTTTGCAAATCTGACTTCTGCTTGAATCTTCAATCTTTGCCTTCTCCCAGTTCCAATAAACTGTTTCATCAATATTAACATCTTTGCACACTATTATTTTTCCAGAATTGATGTTAAAGACTCTATAGCCTTTGGATTGGAGCTGTATCCTACCAGAATTCCAACTTCAGCCTTTTGATCTAATTTGCTTCGTTTGCTTTCTAGAATTAGTGAGTAATAGATGCTCCCAAAGATCTTAAGATGATCAACTGAGGGTTTAACTCCATTCCACCTTCATAAGGTGTTTTTTCATTCAAAGCTTTAGTAGGCAATCTATTGAGAAGATATACAGCTGTATTGACAGCCTCTGCTTATAGATTTTTTGGAAGCTTTTTCTCAAATAATAGGGATCTAGATATTTCCATCATGGTTCTATTTTTCCTTTCACAAACACCATTTTGCTGTGGTGTATAAAGTACTGTGAGTTGGTGATGTATTCCATATTGGTTGCAGAAGTCATTGAATTTGTTAGAAGTATACTCAGTTCCATTATCTTTCCTGAGTAGTTTGATTTTATGTTCACTTTGGTTTTGAACCATAGCCTTGAATTTTTGGAAGACAGAATTAACTTCTAACTTTAGTTTCAAAAAGAAAACTCAACACATTCTTGTAAAATCATCTATGAAGAGAATAAAGTATTTTTTGCCATTTAAGGACTCATTCCTCATGGGCCTACACACATCACTATGCACCAACTCTAATTTTCTAGAGGCTCTCCAAGTCTGTTTTTTTTTTTAAAGGTAATTTAGATAGTTTCCCATATTGGCATACTTCACATACATTAACCTCATCTTTGATGGGTGGCATGTTGAGTACAAGCTCCTTTTTCTCTAGATTTTTCAGAGAGGCATAATTAAGATGACCCAATCTTTTGTGCCATAAAGTGGATTTATCTATCAAACAAGTATATGCACAATTATGTGGATTCTTCCAATCAACAGGGAAGCTTTTATTTCTCATCTTCATTGTGGTTAGTTCATCACCATTGGGATAAACTATGGTACATTTTTTGTTCTTGAACATTAAGGTATAGTTTTTTTCAAGCATTTATCCTACACTCAAGAGGCTTAGACTAATTTTAGGCACATATAACACATTAGAGATGAGTTTAGTACCTGTTGAGGTGTCAACAACCACTATTCCATTTCCCTTGACTTCTAATGCTTCTCTTTTGCTTATTCTGACTCTTGAGTGGTATACTTCATCCAATTCCTTGAATTTTCCTGTATCATTTGTCATGTGGTTGGTGCATCCCCTGTCAATTAACCACTCATCATTTTGGTTCTCCGCTGCACAGCAAGTGGCCACAAACAGCTCCTCTTCTTGTTATTCTTGCCCATCAGCAACTTGAGCTTGCTGATTCTGCTCTTCCTTTTTGACTTTACATACTTTTTCAATGTGACCAAATTGCTTGCAATGTCTGTATTGTATGCTGGGTTTAAACCAACGGTTTCTTTCTAGATGATTAGTTTCTTGCAATTAGGGCATAGGGGAAACTTTCCATTGCCCTTTTTCTCTCCATTTTTGATTGCATCCTTCTCCTTTTGATTCTTTTTCTTCTTGTCAGTACGATGTTCCTTACTTGAATTGGTCTTTGAGCTCTTGCCCTTATTTCTTGCAACAAGGGCTCATTCGATATTCTCTTCCAGTCTCAGGATTCTTATCTGCTCAGTTGCTTGTAAGGCATTAACTAGTTCTGAGAGAATTATTTCAAAGACTTCAAATCCTCGAAAGAGGATATCTTGTCTTCAAATCTTTTAGGTAAACTCACCAGCACTTTCTCCATAATTCTTTTATCTGTTAGTTCCTCCCCAAGTAGCCTAATCTGATTAACTACTTTCATGAGTCTATCAGTGAAGTCCTTCACTGTTTCTGCCTCTTTCATCTTCAATGCTTCAAAATCCCTCATGAGATTTAGGATTTGCATTCTTCTAATCCTTATGCTGCCTTGAAATTCCTCCTTAAGTTTATCCTAGGCTTTTTTTATAGTTTTGCATGCCATGATTTTGATGAAGGTATCTTCACTCACTACAGAATGCATGATGGTGAGTGCTTTGCCTCTTTCGCTATGTCTTCTTCATATTTTTTTATCAAGGCCATGGTGGGATTGTTTGGCAAAGGTGGTGGATTTTAACCGGTCTCCACAACCTCCCAGAGTGCACAAGCACTGAAGTAAGCCTTCATCTTTACTACCCACATCGTGTAGCTGCTACCACTGAAGATGGGTGGAAGAGGTAGACTGCTTGACGCCATTTTGTCAGAAAAGCTCTGATAACAAATGTGGGTTTTGGTCCAACAGAAAGGAGAAGACAACAAAGTCTTAAGAGAGAAAAATTGAAGGCTATGAGAAACTGAAGTTCTGATATTCATTCATTCCTTTCAACAACAACAATACATGGTTATATATCACAAAATATCTAGAACAGTATAAGATAATTTATACATTTAAAATTTAAACATTTAAATTTGGCTCCTCAATTGTACAACCAAAATATTTTATGTTGCTAACTGTCACTTCACCTAACAATAATATTGGTTTTCCTTGACAAAAGAGCACCCCACATATCAACTCCTGTATATCTTATGAATGGCCTTAGAAAATATAATACAAGCTTGAATGAAAGCATACAATCCCAAAAAGTAAAGCAAATATAAGACATTTCCATGAGATATTAACATTTTCCAGAAAAGTTTCATTGATGATTAGAAACATAATACCTTTTTTGCCTCCTTGTTTCGGTACAAATCTACACCAATACTATGAATGCTTACAATTTTGTAGTTTCTTCCTTTTGTTTGAATCCATTCCCTAGCAATGATATGCTTAATTAATCGCGTACTCTTTTGAAATAAGAATAAAGAAACTAATTAGTTTGTCAGAACAAAAAGGCATCATGACATCCTGCATTAACTTTGGAGATTCAAAAATGCAATTTTAATGAAAAATAAAATTATAATAGAAAAGATAATAATCAATACCATTTCACGATAATAAGCAGAACCTGGAAGTTTAATTTAGATGGAAAGGGTGAAGGCTGCCACAGCTACATTGAGTATTGTTTTGTAGTTTTCATCAAATCCATTTTCGTCCTTTTCAGATATAAAGCTACATGATGGAAGAAGTGAGTTTTAGAGAATTAACATCATAAACATGCTAAACCACATGAGATCAAATAAATGAAGGTGATGAAGACTAGTGTCTTCAAACATGTTGAAACATATTCTATATGGCACAATATGGCCAAAAGTAAGCTCTTAGAAACTACTCTTCAATATTAATGTTCCTTACCTCCCATATCTCCATTCCAACTGTTCACAAGGAAATTTAAGTGAAGATAAGAAGTGGCATGAAGAACGAGAACTCTTCTGTCAAAAAGGTAAACAGGTTGACGTAGAATAAAATAGAAAGATAAATAGGCCAAGTATGCAGGACCTTACTCAAAACCTTGGCAACTACATTTACTGTATAAGCTGAAAGATTAAAGATAAAATGAACTAACCCCCAAGTGATGGAAGAAATAAACTGTCACTTTATTATGAATTCCACCAACTGTTTATCAATCTGCAGAACTCATACACAAAGGCTTCATTACTATGGGTGCTTCATTAATGTCTAACTCCCTCAGCATATCCCCATTCTAGCACCCCTTTTAATAAACTCAAAACCAGCCTGATTCAGAAGAAGAGAATGATTAACTTGCTTTTGAGTGATAAGACTAACTCCTTACTGATAAAATCGGATATATCAATTAACTCTAGCTCATTGAATGACATCTCCAATCTATGTGAATTATTATCCGAAGGCAGAAACTAAAAATGTGCTTTTGGATATTTCATTGGATTTACCTTGGACAAGAAAGTATAAGATAACAAAGGAGATGAGTTATATAAACAATGTAGCCTTCTCAACTAAAATTAAAGCACATTTACCCAAATTAATTACTAACATCCTATGAAACTACTCATATGTATTGGCATATATTTCCCTGAAAAAATGACTTATATAAACAGCAAGTTAATAGCACATATAGAAGATAATTTTTGCTTAAAAAGCTAATATCAAGCTGAAAATGGGGACAATAAGAACCTATTTCAAATTTCACTAAGGCTCTTTCAAGAAAAATTTTGTAATTATTACTCGTCAATTTAAGACGTGGCAGATGAAACTGCTACTTGAAAGTAATGGGAGAATGATTTCGAATAAGTTAAGATATAATAATTTTTTTTTCACACAACAAAATGTAGCTTTCTCATGCAATTATGTAGAAGATTACCCTCCCTTTGTTAATTGAGGCCATATCTTTGAGTAGAGCTGGCAATTCTTATTCACATTACAACCCAAGTTTTAGGTGTGCATATCCCATGCATAAAACAAAACAATGCTTCCAACAATAAATTTCCACAGACCTGAACCATGGCCATACTTCCTCCACCAAATCAAGCACTATTTTAAAGGCCCCACCCTCTTTACCTCATCCCATTATTGCATACTTCACTAACGCCACAACAGTATCCATGACCAATAAACCGAAATCCCTATCACCACTGCCCTTATCCACTTCGTGAGAAACTCTTTTCATTTTGCATAACCATTCAGTCGAATCTAAGGCCTACTCAATTGAGCTGAGAGTTCAATGACAATGTGTGTTGGAAAAATATTGATGGATGGAGATTGTAGAGAAAATTAAATGTCTAAGGCGTGTATTATACTATTCTCAAAAGATTATTTTGCATCTCTATTGGTGCAAAGACACAACAACAGCAATTCCCCCAAGATACAACATACCTTCCAATTATTGTGCACTCAACAAGTAGGAGACAGAAAGCAACATAAAATAAACTATAAACCCAGTAAGAAGAGAGAGCTCACAGTATTGAAATTATCTTTTGAGCAAAAAAAGAAAAACCAGAAGACTCATGAAGGAAGTTTTTATATATATTGTTCTTCTTTCCTTCCTGAAGATGAAAGGCCAAATATATAGGAAAAGAAAAATATGAGTGTTGGAAAAATTGCCATTGCAAAATAAATGTTAGAAAGGTTAGAGAGATGCATTAATGATGTTAGAAAATAATAGAGAAGTGATATAATATTTTAATAATTTGTGAAGAAAATCATTTTAGAAATATTGAATGATTCCCAACTTTACGTTATTCAACTACTACACGCAATATCAAACCACAAAAGATGAGATTTGTCTTTTGAAATAGTTGCTTTTCATAATAACCCCCCACATATTTCAGAAGATTAAGAAAGAAATTTCATGCTGGGTTTATAACACAGGTGTAAATGTATCGAATCCAGTGTCTTATGGACTATGAACTAGACCTCGAATAAATGAAAGCAACATTTAGAGTCAACTGTGAAGCTTTTAGCTTCTATAAACCATAAATTCTTGGTTGTAAATTTAATATCTCATTATTCACATTTACACCCCCATAATTTTCTGCTGTTTATAGCAGTTTTGAGTTAACAGGTTGTGCGCTTGCCTGGGTATTCATGAGTGCTCTAGAGACTTTACCATAGTTCTCAACGGAGCGGTCCCACTCCACACTCATATAGGTGATTTTATTAAGTGTACACTGCAGCTAGTATACCTCCCATAAGGGATATAAAAATCATTAAGAAATTAACTCATCTTCACTTACAGTTGTAATTTAGCACTAATCACACACCATAGGAAGGAATTTAAATAATTTACAGTGCTAAACAAGATCAACTAATGATTTGTTATTGTCTATATATACCTATTTCGTGGGTCCGTCAATCACATAAGCTGGGTGTCCATCATAGTTGATATCTTAAATTGGAAATAGTCAATTTCCCTTGATGTTTCTAAAATTAATTTTCTCTCCAATGGTTTAGTTAAAGGATTTGCCAAATTCACTTTTGACTTCATATAATCAATGGATATAATTCTATCTCTTTGCAGCTACTTCACAACATCATGTCTTAGATGAATGTGTCTGTTTTTACCATTAAATGTTTTATTTTTAGCAATGGCTATTGCTGCTTGGCAATTATAGTGTAAGGACATAGAATGAGTTGGTCGCATACCCAACAATATATCTACTAAGAGGTTTCTCAACCACTCAGCCTCATTACCTGCCAATTCCATAGCTACAAACTCTAGCTCCTGTAATAATAATTTGTTTAGTAAACTTCCATCTCACTGCACCACCACCAAGGGTGAACACATAACCACTATTGAATTTTGTCTCATCTGAATTTTAGATCCAATTTGCACCACTGTACCCTTCAAGTACAATGGGAAAGCCACTATACAGAATACTATAATTCATGGTACCTCTCAAATATTTTAATAATCTGACCAAGGCAGTCTAATGATCATGATTATGATTATGAGTATATCTACTCAATTTACACACAATATATGCTTTATCAGGTCGAGGATAATTCATTAAATGCATTAAACTCCTAATAATTTGAGCATACTCTGATTGATTAACTGGATGACCTCAATTTTTCTTTAATTGAGTGTTAAAATCATAAAGAGTACTCACAGGTGCTACATAAAAATTACCAAACTTCCTAAGAAGTTTCTCAACATAATGTTCTTGAGATAACATTATGCCAGATTCTTTCCTTATGATTCTTACACCTAAAATAACATTAGCTTCATCCAAGTCTTTCATATCAAAATTTGAAGCAAGAAATTGTTTTGTAATATTCAAAATATCAAGACTTGTGCTAAATATTAACATGTCATCAACATATAAGCTATTGATCACATATTCACCATCAACATGTTAGTGTAAACACATTTATCCACTTTCACTATGGGAAAACCATTACTCAAAATAACTTGATCATATTTCTCATACCATTGTTTAGGAGCTTGTTTTAGACCATATAAAGACTTGTGCAATTTGCAAATTTTATTTTCAAAATCAAGAACCATGCAACTCTCAGGTTGTTCCATGTAAATTTCTTCTTCTAAATCTCCATTTAAAAATGTTGTTTGAACATACATTTGATGAATAAAAAGTTTATGAATTGAAGTCAAAGCAATTAAGACTCGAATAGAAGATATTCTAGCTACTGGGGCAAAGGTATCATAATAATCCATGTTTTTTTTTGAGTGAAACCTTTTGTAACCAATCTTACTTTATATTTATCAATAGAGCTATCATGGTTAAGTTTTCTTTTGAAAATCCATTTACAACCCATTATTTTTGCTCCCGGTGGTAAATTAACTAGAGTCCAAGTTTTATTTTGTAAAATAAAATCAATCTCATATTTAATGGCTTCTTTCTAAAACACAAAATCAGAAGAAAAAATAACTTCAACATAATTTTGTAGATAACTTTCAATAAGAAATGAAGTGGAAAAATCATTTTCAAAAGATTTTGTTCTTTTAGGTATTTTACTCCTTCTTAACTCCTTAACAAAATTTTCCAAATCATCATTATTATTAATAGCATGAGAATTAAAAGTCGCTTTAGTAAGCTTCTTAGAGAGTGGAAAAACATGTTCAAAGAATTCAGCATTCTTTGTCTCAATAATAGTGTTGCAATTAAGAACATCACTTTTCAAAACAAGAAATCTATATGCAGCACTATGTTCAACATATCCAATGAAGATGCAATTAGAAGTTTTAGAACCTATTTTTCTCCTTTTAGGGTCAGTTAATAAAACCTTAGCAAGACACCCCTACATTTTTAAATATTTTAAATTAGGAGAATACCTCTTCCCTAATTCATAAGGTGTCTTGCCTGTTTTCTTATAAGGAATTCTATTTTGCAAATGATATATAGATAATATTGCTTCCCCCACAAATTATCAAGTGTAGTTGAACTAACAAGCATTGCATTCATCATTTCTTTTAATATTATATTTTTCCTTTCAACTATATCATTTGATTCAGGTGAATAGGGAGGAGTAGCCTCATGAATTATTCATTCTTTTTCACAAAAATCATTAAATAAGATATATTCACCATCTCTATTAAATCTAATCCTTATAATTTTTCTATTGAGTTGATTTTCAACTTTAGCTTTATAAGACAAAAATATATCAAATGCATCATTTTTATTTTCATAGCAACTCTTACCACCTTTAGTCATCATTTGTTTCATGTCCCCTAAATTTGTATGAATTAAATCTAATAAATTAAATTCTCTATTAATAGATGGACATGATTTCTTAGTCAATTTGGTCTCAACATAAATTTTACATTTATTATTGTGTGAGTTATTAATACTATTAATAAGTCCTAATGTATGCATTTTCTTGATATAACTTATACTAACATGGCTTAACTAGCATGTCACAAGTCAACAGAATCAAGCAAGTAAGTAGAAGATAATTCACCATTCTTATTTATAATTTTAGAAAAGTTCAATACAAATAAACTTTGGTTACAATAACTCTTTCCCACAAAGACATTGTTTTTAGTCATGACAATTTTGTCATATACAAAAGTGACATTAACCCCAACTTTTCCCAATAAGTATATAGAAATAAGATTACTCTTATCATGGGCACATGACAAATATAATTCAAAGCTAAGGTCTTGCCAAATATGAGTTTAATAAGGACTTTTCCTTTACTAAGAATTGATGCAGTTCTTGAATCACCAAGATAAATTGCTGCTTGTCCTTCATCTACTGGAGCATAGGTGGTGAAAGCCTTTTTGTTTGCAAAAATGTGCTTAGTAGCACTTGAATATACCCACCATTCTTTCACGTTGTCCACAATATAAGCTTGAGAAATAACAGTAACAATTATATCAACAACTTTTGCTTCAACCAAGTTTGCCTTAAGTTTAGCAGGATTGTCATTTTTCACTCTTTTTTGCATTGAGCAACATTCATATTAAAACCTTCAAATTTACTTGATGATCCCTTTAAGCCTAACTTTATGTCTAGCATCCTTATTGGTTTTGATTACCAGTCCCTTTTAAACCTAGTTGTACGTCTAGCACCATTACTATTTTCAAGGACTAGCACCATAATTCATCACTTGCCAAGCTCTAAATTATGATTTTCTCATTTCTTTGCTCCTGGACAAAATTTATGTTTTTCTCTTTACTTGTTCTTCATGGGTAAATTTGGAAAAAATTTCATACTTTCCCATCAAGAACTAAATAAAGAAGGGTAACTGTAAATACCTGAATTTGTCTAGGTAAATTTTAAAATTAAAAAAGTTTATTTTAAGAAAAGACAAATATATATATATATATATATATATATATATATAATATAAAAGAAAATTGTAAAAAGAAGCACATTAACTTGTTTGTTTTTGAACAACCTATTTCTGATTTTAGCCCAATCCATATAACTCAATTCCTTCTTTTCTTGACCCACTAGGGTTGTATCCCATTTGTTGATCCAGCACATTTACCCCAACCTGGTCCATGACCCAATAACCCGCCTACCCTTTAAACCTAACCCCTTTCATTTTGTTGCCTTGAAACCTAGGCAAGCCATCCACTTTTCCTCCATCTCTCTCTCCTTCATCATGGCATGCACTCAGCATCACTACTCTCACCCACTCTTTACACAATACATCTTGGTACCCATTCACTGTACACCTACTCTCTGTACACTCACCGACTAGCAAATCACGCATATTCCCTTTCCCTGCATCTATCATCTCATTTCTCTCTAAATCACTCACCATCTTGTCAACCATTTCTCTACACACCCACTCTTTGAGCTTCCTTCTCTTTATGCCATTACGGATTGCTTCAGTAGTATAGATCGTGCCATTTTTAGGTGTCACAACGTGACGGCCGGTGAAATAGCCATCATTTTATGACTTTGAGGCGCGTGAGGGAAAACGCAGAGAAAATTTGGAGTCGCCACCAATTAATTAGAAGGATAATTGGGATCCTCAAAAAGAAAGAAAAACTGGCCCTTGGAACCAGAGGAAGGGTTCAGGAGTCTAATTACGTGTGGGGAAGGTGTTAGGCATCTCACGACGTCCATCCCTAAGGATAGTTACCCTAAATTGTTTGTGCTTAAAAAATTAATGTATTTTAATTACCTCATTTATTTAATAAAATAATAGACAAAGAAAAAAAATAAATAACTAGACCTACCTTACCAAGTAAGTGCTTACGTACCCCAAAAAGGGATCAAGGTCAACGTAGTTCGAAATAATTGGACAAATTGATTAGGTGAGATGTATGATCTCAGACCTGAAAATGTTAGGACTTTAGGGGAACATAAAATTCCACTTAAAGCTTGAAAAATGAATTAGGTCATTGGGAAGAATATATCTCCACTAAATGCCCGAGAGAGTTGAGACTTTGGGAAAATAGAATTCCACTAAAAGTCTAGAAAGAGAAATAAGCAGGACCTCGGAGGAGATGAACTTCCACTGAAAGTCCGTGAGGTTCGTGACATCGGGGAGTATGTAACTCCACTAGATGCCAAAGAGATTAGGACTTTGGAGAAGCTTATACTTCCACTAAAAGTCCTTTAAACGTTCACGAGTGAAATAAAAATTGTGACTTTATTGTTCTTAATCAAATTTTAATTTACCCAATTTTGTGTCAAAACTGAAATTAAAATATTAGGGTAAAATTACCAAAAATTATTGAGGTCAAATTGTAATTACTAAAAATATTGGAGTTTGAAGGCCTCATTTATTTTGTTCAAGTTTGATTTTTAAAAGGTTTGACTGGGCCTTTGAAGCCCATTTGAAAGCATAAGGCCTTGAACCCTATATTAGAATCGGACCTTGAACCCCAAAAAAATCTTTTTACAATAAATACCCTCCTTTGCTTTTACCTTATATTATAAAATTTGACCCCTTGGAATAGGGTGATTAAAGTGATTAAAAATAAAAAACAGTGGTCCCATGGTACTTCATTTGGAGTAAACTCATTGGAACTCTGAAACGTTTACTTGGGATTTCTTGGCATCCTAATCTCTTATAAACTCCCTCTTTGTCTTAGTCAAGCGAACCTTTGGAACCCCATTGGTTATTTGGCTCTTTGGATTGCTCAAAGTCTCTTGAGTGCCATGGTTTTAAAGGTGACACACTTCAATAAAACCAAATACTTTATTATGGCCAAGAACTACAGTGTCCACTCCTATTCGAAGTTGGTAAAGAGGTCAAATGAAATGAACAAGCAGAATTAAGTAAAAAAAAAGAAGTTAATAAAGGGAAAATAATTAAATAAATACCTAGGAAGTTCATAATCCGTATATGATAGAACCAACATTACAAGTCTGTTAACAATTTATACAACCCAACACAGTCTAGATGATAATATAGACTGAACAAAGTGAGAACAAATCACATAAAAGCAGTATAAATAAGCAAATAATTAGAGCTCAGGAACTAAAAGGGATGTCCAGTAATTTCAAACAATCATGGCGCATAATCAGCCTGGCATAACCAACAAATAGTTGAACCAAAGTCATGTTTAAATCAACAAATTTAATGATAGAAACCAAAAATCAGATTTGATCTGGAACCAGAAACCATATGATCAAAGACAAGTTGGCAAACTTGTGACTTTTTGATTAAAGATCATAATCTACTAGATTGATTCAACACCAAAAATCAAAGAATCATATTCTAATAAATCACATAGCATATTTGGAACACCATAATTAAAGCCAGGAATTATACAATCGAATTCAAATAAAAAAAAAATTCTGGGGATCATTAGCCAAAATTCATTTAAATCCATCGATTCTAAACCAAAAGGAGTCAAGTTCAAACTAGTAAATGTTTAAGAGAAATGGTTGGAAACGCGAAATGAATTTTGACTCAACGGACCCTAAGACTAGTGGCCAAAGAACACATTCGGATCAAATAGCTTGAACTTGAAATTACCGGGTGTACTTAACCGGTTCAAAGATTAGAGGCTGATAATCTCATTCGAATTTTATAGATGGTTGGTCTAAACTTTGAACATCCCCTTTTGTTCATAGATTCTAGGGATGAAGTTAATTCATCCCCAGAAATCTGCCATCATAGCCCTCTCACTCAGTAAAATCAGTCAGAAGAAAAGAAAACAAACAAAACGAAGCAAAAACTCACCTTCTTCATCTCCTGGCTCTGTTATCTGATATCCCTCTTCTTCTCCACCCCGAATCCTTTTTTTTTTCTGTGATTGTTCCTGGTTTTGATTTATAACCACCACAGGGAACCAAATCCCTTGATACCCGCAGAAAATCATCTGCGAACTGCTGGGTGTCACGCATGGCCTGGAAATTTTCCATTGAAATCGCGACAGAGGATACTAAAGAGACTAGGACCGGCAGCTTCCACGGGTGACAGAGCACGCCACTGGTTCAGAGGCTTGTTGCGGGGGTAAAGAGGCAGGTTCAGAGTGTGAGCAGAGGTATGGGGAAGAGGGGACTAGACAGAGAGAGCCATGTGGGTGATTGGAAGAAATCAGAGAATTAAGGTTAGTGGGTTGGGCTGAGGAGTGGACCGGGTTTGTGGCTGGATATTGGATTAGGTTTGTGGCTGGGTCTTGGGCCTGGGCCAGCTCTCCCTTGTCTTTTTTTTTTGTTTTATGGACTTGGCCCTTTTTTTTTGTTCCCTTTTTTGTTTTAATTAATAATTTTTTTAATTTCCTTTTCTTTTCTTATCTATATATATATTTTTAATTTTCTTTTAATTTTCCTAATTTTTATTATTAATATCATTTTTTTTATTTTTGTTATTTTGTTGTTTTTTTTATTATTATTACTAAGCTTGGACAAAATCTAGTGTTTACATTAGGCTATAAAGGACAGAAAAAATCGAGAACCAAAGGGGGAAGGAGATCAAAACCAAGAAGAGCATAAAACTAAGAAAAAACCAAGGGAGAGAGAATCCGAAATTGAAGAACAGAGAAAGGCATTGAAAGTTAGGATATCACCGAGAAACTATGGGTTAATCTGCAGAGGGAAGTAATCGAAACAAAGGTGACATAAATCAAACAAAGAAGTGAAAAAGGAACTTTCTAGTGAGTATTTTGGAATCCAAGTAAAGGGGATAGATTTCAAATCAAGGTACCTTTCTTCTCCTGCATGTGATTGTTTCTGGGTTAGTATAGGTTTGTTGTTTTTTTCCATGGGCTATAATGGTGGGGTTTAGGTTTGAGTTATACTCGGTTAAAAAACCCATGACCTATGGGCAAAAAAGCCAAGGTAAACGAAACTGAGGACCAGGAGAAATATAGATATCAGAGGAAAAGGGATTTCAAAGGGACTCTAGAGAATAATCTTCAGATTTGAAGAAATCATTCATCTGAGGTAAGATTTCTTCTTGATTATTTTATGGTTGATTATTGAGTTGTTGAACCATGATGGGATTATAGGGTTTGAGTAGTTTCACCCCCAAGATCCATGAGTGCAAAGGGGAACTTGTCAATTTTGAGGGTTTTCTTTTCGTTGGATTTAAACAAAGCCTTTGATCCCTCTTCTTCAGATTTGTTGCTTCAAATTCAATGGCTAATCTTTTAATTCAGAGAATTCCATTGAGTTATGTGATTTGAACTCAATTTTCCTTTTGGTTTGAATCAGTTGATATAAAATGGGTGTGGCTAGTACTCTTCGGATTTGTTAATTCTTTGATGTCTAGTTTTTAACTCTGATGATTCAAATATGTTATGAGGTTTGCAATATTAAATGCAATTACTATGTTCTTCATTTTTTATTGATTTGGTGGAATCCGGGGACGGATCCAGAAATTACTTAAAGGGGGGCCGAACTAGGATTTTAAGAAGAAAAAAAAGATGGACTAACAAATTAAATAAAAAATTATTTATGATAATAATTTAAAGTTTGATGAATAATTAAAAATTTATTTAAGAAAAATAGAATAGAAAAAGATATAACAACATTAAATTTTGATAAACAAGAAAAGTCAAAAATTATTAGACTTAACCCAATTTCTTTAAATTACTAAAAGAAACTTTAAAAAATAAAAACTAATTTCTTTAAAATTAGTCACATTAATTTTATAAATACTTCATTTACTATATTTTTAGAATGAAAAAAAATAATAAGGTAATTATATATATATATATATATATATAGTGAAGGAGGAGGGGGGGCAAGGCCCTTGCTTGCCCCCCCTAAATCCATCCCTGGTGAAATCTAATATGCAGTCTATATGTTCCATGTTTGTCAGGTTGTATTTGATTCATCAGCTCTTGGTTCTAAGTATGTTAATGTCATGCCCTATTTTAGGACATGTGACCAGCGTAGAAAATCACCCTTCAGATAATTACCTAGCAGCCTAAAATACTTATACAATTAATATCACTTACACTCATTTTTAAAATGAAAATAAAAGTTAAATATACTTTCATAAAATTTTAATAAGTCAATAATTTATTAAAAATTTCGGTAGAGTTTTTTCTAAAATGTGGACTATCCTAGGGTACAATTATGTGAAAACAATAAGGTGGACAGGCCCACCATCAATCAGAAGCCTCAGTGGCTTAAAAGAAAATAATAAATGGTCCATCATGGATTGTATATACAAATTACACATAATTATGCAATTATAATTACAGACCAGGAAACAAATTAAAATGCAAATAAATCATATCCAACGTTTGTCCACAATTCCTCAAATATACTCCAATACTACTACTCAGGGTAATGCCTACCAATTCAATCAGCAGGTTCAAAGGGTGCAGGCGAAGCTAAAGGAAAACACCAGTGACTTAATATGAAAATGTTAAAATTTGAGGGGTGAGTTCACCGACTCAGTGAATGAAAATTAGACTTATCAATTGATACATGAACTCCTAGGTGTAAAGTGCATTACCCGCTAAATTGTGTGGAAACTCATTTCAGTACTTAAATGAATAATTGCAATATAATATACATCTAATGCACTTTACATCTAGGAAGTAAAATAATTTATATCTCACAATCATATTGCACAATAATATATAATAATATGAAGTTTAAAGAGATATTATATCGAGAATTACTTCAGTCAAAATATAAATTTCCTAGAATCAATAACAATATAAGGGGAGAACCTAAACTGAGAAAAACAATATTCCCACTCCAAAGGATAAATCTCAACTAGAGGGTAACCCGATTCTGACCTTCAGGAATTGCACTCACCGAAGGGAAATATTAAATTTCCTGTTCTCTTCTGGAGCACTCTCATTCGAAGGAAACATTCATAATAAAACTCAATCTTCTGTCAGGAACTGCACTCATTGACAGAAGTACCCTTTATCAGGAACTGCCCTCAACTGATAAAGGTTGTGACCTAGGTGCACCTAGTGGTTCTACTACCACTCTACTACGGATCCCAGAAGAGGTAAGTAAGAATCCACTCACCGTTAAATTAAGAGCTAAAAACTATATCCCAAACCAACCTTCTTGTACTACTGAGTTGGGTACGAAGAAGTTGGTTCCAATACTTCTATACAGTAATTAAACAAAAAAATGCTTTAGTCCCACCTAGACTTAAATGAATCCATCACTACAATTTAAGGATAATGACTCCTCCTTTAAAGAGACTAAAAGGTATAGGTTAATACCAACTTGGAATTTATTGCTCCGAAGTGAGTAACCCATCCGGGGAAATTTTTATAACTAATATTGTAAACAATAGTATCAAAGGACCAATAATTTGAATGTCCACTCAATGAGGATGTCATTATAGTTTAGTCTTAAGAAAAGCATTAGATTCAGGAATTTAAACTAATTTAATGAACAAGGGTCAATATCAGGGCAATGTGCTATGGAAATAGATTCAGCAACTAAACCAAGGAGAGAGATTTTCTAAATTTGTGTACTAAGTCAAATGAAAATCAATTAAGAGAAAGTTAAATTTCAAGAAACTCTACGCTCACCGAACAAGATCAAAAATTTCACAATTGATACACAGTCCCAAAAAACGAAATTCACGATTTCATGGTACAAGGAGGGAAGCCTCACCTAAGGCCACTTGTTTTAGGATGAAAAGAGATGGTCACGGTGGTAGGAGCATAACAGCGGCGGTGGAAACTCGTTTATGGCGTCCTTCACAGAAACAATGGTGGCTTTTCCAACCTACAGCAATCGCCAGCAGAAGGTGTAAGGTAGCTAATGCGCTAGTTTGGGCTGGAACGCCATGGCTGGGCTACTCAGAAATCACAGTGATATGGACCCCTACCATCGGCGTGCAGAAGGAAGAAGCTGAGAGAGATTTTCCCTCTTCTTCGTGTATGGGAGGCGCCGTGTGGTAGAGTGATTTGGAGGGGGATAGTCATTGCATATGGGGTATTTGGGGGGGGGGAAGATGGAGGACTCACTTGTAAATTTCCCTAAGTTTCATTTTATTAAAACTTTGTTAACTAGTCCCTTCAGTTTCAGTTATTTGTATTCGGGCTTTCTTTCAACAATTTATTTTTAGGGAATTACAAGTTATATCCCCCTTAAAGAAGAATTCATCCTCGAATTCTAAGAAAAATGCTAAGGATTCATTCAGTAAAGGCACGTACCAAATAAGAATGGGTATTTCTCTTTTATGAGTGCTTGATGAGTGTGTGAAAGTGCACTCTACAAGCCTTATTGTTGAGCTAAATGTGCTATAAAAGAAGGAAAATCATTGA